>ML383961.1:107922-148773 GCA_005239525.1 Nicotiana knightiana
GGATGTGTATAAGAGCCCGCCCCCCTCCCCTCCCCCCCCCATTTCCGACTCTCCGTCTCTCTCTTCTCCCTCCACCACCGCCACCGTTCCCCCCCGCCCGCCGAAAATCTCCACCGACAGTGGCCTACTTCCAAAAATCACTCAAAATCACACCATACACTCCTCTCATCCTCCTAAATTTCCTCCTACCAACCAAATCCCTAAAAACCCAACCAAAATTTGTAGATCTTAGATCTAAAAAGGCCAAAACCCTATGATTTACCCCCTTTTGTTTCCTAGCCGCCAAAAAATCCTCTGGCGAAGATCTCCCATCAAGGATCTTAAAATCCTAGACGGGAGTCTTCGCTTGAGGGTTTTTTCACGGTTAGATCCCTTAAGTTCTTTATTTTTATGTTATTTCCACATTTATTTAATTTTTGTTATTATTTCCCGCATTTATCTATTTCCCACTTTTTTTTTTCTTTTTTTTCTGCCCATATTTCCTTCTTTTTTTTTTCTGTCCGTGTGTTTTTTTTTTTTAATTTTTGTTATTGCATTTTTTTTTATTCTGCCCGCAATTTTTTATAGTTATCATTCGGATTATGTAATTTTTATTATTTATTCCGTTATTTGGTTAAAATCAGATTTAATTAACTAATGTCGGACTTAATTAAAAAATGTATATAAAGTTAGGATAATCATATTCGCTTAAGTCTTATATTTGTTATTTCGTTCAATAACCAATTAATAAAAACGGATTAATGAAGATAAAAGTAGATAATATATAGTGTTACATTTCTTTCTTTCTGTTTCGTTTTGTTTATTATATCTTTGTTTAGTGTTGTTAATGGTTTGGGCCTAGCTATTTAGACAGGCCCATAACTTTATTTTTTTATTATTATTATGGGGCCTGGCTAAATAGACATGCCAATAGCTTTGTCTTTTATTATTATTGGGCCTGGCTAAATCGACAGGCCCATAACTTGTTTATTGTCATCTATTTTTTTGGGGGGGCCTGACTAATTCAAAAACGTTTTAGAAATTACAAGAAACTTCTAGAATTAGGGAAATATCAACAAAAAAAATCAGATATTTTAGGATAAAACAAACTTATTTATCACTTATATAAGTCCATTGATTAGTAAACACACTCAACTAAAGGTCAATCTGATTTAAGTGATGACCTTTAAAAGGGACTTTATATAATTAGGCTAGTATCTTAAAATAGATAACCAAGTGCTAACTTAAGACAACTAATTAGGTCCAATTACTAAACTAATTACATAATAGGATTAACTAACCTAAGTCCTAAAAGAAATTCATCTAAGGTTTAGCTAATTGCCTTACTAAGATTAATTCAACCTCACCTTTCAAAGAGGCTTAAGCTTCCAACTACTAGTTAACTATTCAATTAGGATAAATTAATCAACACTAATCAATCCCTTAACCTTAGATACTAAATAAGTCATTCTAAAGGTACTACGGGGTAGTATAGGAACTACAATTGAAGAATCTTGGGTGTAACAACCCAAGAAACTTCTAAAATTAGGAAAATATCATATAATTAGATTTTTAGGGGGGTAAAATAGTAACTTTAAAAGGGGATAAGGGCTGTAATCGGTAGGAATGTTCTAGAAGGGGGTACAACTGTTACAAAAGGAATGGACAGTTGTACCTGTACTATTTCAGCTTAATAGATAAGGTATATTCCCTAAAAGATGCTACCTCTAAACTCCCTATAAATAGACTACATTATTCTCTGAAAAAGACACCTACACATATACCTACAGACCCCTACCCACAAATTTTTAGGCCCTACTTTACCACTGATGTTTTGGACAGATTTTACAAGGACAGTACGAAAATTACACACACATACAGATTTTACACTCAGAAATTTCACACACACATACATAGTAGAAACCCTACACTAAAAAAATACTCAAATAAATGCAGGAAACATCTTAAAAAATCTGGCTTTCCTCAGCCTTGGTGTTCTGAACATGGATTATAGCTGCATGATTTTCTGGGTTATTGAGTTTTCTGGTTTGAAATCTGGGTTTTATTGCTGATTTTACTCCAATATTTGGTATTCAAGCTTCATTTTCCTGGGTTTGTTACTGCTGCTTGTTGTTGCTGTTATTAAGCTTGCAAAAGCATGGTTTTCTGACCATTATTTGGTCTTTTCTTTGCTGTATTTTTAAATTTCAAGGTATGTAACAATGTCCACCTTAAATAGAATTGATTTTGAGTTCAAAAATATGTGTTTGTTTGATGTTGAATTTTGTCTTGCCTTGTTTGAATTCTCCTACCAATTTAAAGATTATTTTTGGCTGAGGGACCATGTGTTAGTATGACTTTGAATGTCTGTTAGTTCTAGTAGCAAAAATCTGGATTATTTACTTGTATGCCTACCAATGTTTAGCTTTAGTCTGAATGGAATTAAGGAGATGAATTTGACCCTCTAAGGGTCAGATTCATTCCACAAAATGCACAAAAAGCTTTCTTACCTTTTTTAAAACCTATGAAAAATGCAGGTCTTAAGCCATAAGCAATTTCTGCCCGTTTGAAGATAAAGCATCAGTAGATTATACTTTATGTGTTTTTTTTAAAATAAATCTGTATTTTGTAGTAGAATAGTAATGCAAAAGTCTACCTATTGCTATAAACTTACTATATTCATTGTATTAAGATTTATTGTAATAAGTTGGGCTGGACTTTATAAAATTTTTATTCACCTTTATCCTTCTTATTATTTCACTAAAATCTAGAATTTTAAAAAAAAACTTTAAAGCTATGGTAAAGAAAATTGGAATGTTGGCAGATATTTTGTTAATCTATATATGGAAAAACGGGCTAGACTACTAGAATGGCCCACTAAGGCCTGAACCAGTCTGAACCCCAGGCTATTGGGCCTAAGGGATACGAAAGCCCAAAGCCTTAGGGCTATATTTTTGCTTTAAGGTTAATACAATATGGTATATATTAGGTATCTAATTATTGTCTTGATCAAAATTCAAATCCCCTTTAAAATTTTACGTGATTTTTTTATACTAAACCAAGTTGTGCGAAAGTCAAGTTTTTGCTGTGGAAAATTCATTCTCTTAAAATTCCTGCAATTTTCCTTAAGTCTCTTATTTCCAAATCTAATAAATACTGAAATATATGGTCCAGCTTCCTAACAGCTTCTCTAATAACCAAAACAAATCTTCGAATCGTCGATAAATTCTCTGATTATCCTTTTGATCTATAGCTTGAAATGTGTTCAAAGGAACCAATTTTGTGCCTTTAATTTCCTTCATTTTAGTATGCTCTTGGCCGAATTGTATAACCCCTTCCCCTAAAATATCCAAAAATAGGATTGGCCTAAAGTGTAATTACCAAAATTGGGCTAGATTTGGCCATGGCCCAAAAATTCATCCTTAGAACTACTTCTTGCTTAGACTAGTAAGGCTTAGTAAAATAACCTTTGCAAACATAGCAAAATATTTAGACTCATTCCTTCGATAGTGAACATAGTTCGAATTAAAAAAACCATAATAACAATCAAAGAATACTTTCGTGTAACTTTGAATTCCCAAATTAGAGAAGGAACTTCTATTAAAGTCAGGTACATCGACGGGTGTATGGACCCTTTTCACATACGGTGCCTCGAATATGAAAGGGTCCGGGCTCGGCATTGTTTTAATACCACCTACGGGTAGCACTATTCAACAATCTATCAAAACTTCTAGACTAACTAACAATGAGTCTGAGTACAAGGCCATGATTGCAGGTCTCGAATTAGCCAAAAGCCTGGGAGCAGAGGTCATCGAAGCCAAATGCGATTCTCTGTTGGTGGTGAACCAAGTGAACAAAAGCTTCTAGGTTCGATATGATAGAATGCAAAGATAATTAGACAAGTTACAGGTAACATTGCACCGCTTCAAGGAGTGGACGTTGGATCATATACCTCGGGAGCAAAACAGTGAGGTTGATGCACTTGCGAATTTAGGTTCATCAGTCGAAGAAGATGATGTTGTCCCGGGGACTGTTATTCAGTTGTTGAGGTCTGTGGTCGAGGAAGGTCATGCTTATATAAAATCTACAAGTTTGACTTGGGATTGGAGGAACAAATATGTTGAGTATTTGAAGCACAGAAAGCTCCCTTCGGACCCTAAAGAATCGAGAGCCCTAAGAGCTAAAACAGCGTGATTCGCACTGGATGAAAATGGAACGTTGTACAGGAGGACCTTCGATGGACCATTGGTTGTATGCTTAGGACCGGGGGACACCAATTATGTTTTACGAGAAATCCACGAAGGCACTTGTGGGAACCACTCCGGCGCTGATTCTTTGATTCACAAAACTATTAGGGCTGGATATTACTGGGACAGCATGGAGAAAGATTATAAGGAGTTAGTTTGAAAATTTGACAAATGCCAAAGGTTTGCAACGATGATCCATTAGCCTGGTGAACAACTTCATTCAGTCTTATCCCCATGGACATTCATGAAATAGGGGATGGACATCGTAGGCCCCTTGCCAACAGCACCAGGTAAAGCTAAATTCATTTTGTTTATGAATGACTACTTTTCCAAATGGGTGGAAGCACAGGACTTCAAGAAATTAAGAGAAAAAGAAGGCATAGACTTCTTGAAGAAATTTTCTACTCCGCACTTACGATCCTATATGAGAAAAGGCTCAAGAGCCGAAACATAAGTACACCTCGAATACTCAAGGACTATCATCGACAGTCAACACATTCGGATCATGTAAACTTGAACTCATAAGACCTCGAAGAGGCACCCTTCGATGCAAAGGCCAAGGCCATTGCACTCGGGGACTAACATTTCGAACAAATTCGAAATATTATTGGGAAACAATTCAAAGGAACATACCCGAAGGCTACGGCCATATTAAAGACTACGGTGGCACGAAAAGGCCACGGCCAAAATAATGCGGCTCGGAGACGTCTGGCTTCCACCATAAACTAAAGGCCTTCAAATGATTTGAAAACCCGGTTGAATAAGGCTACCCTCGGCAAAGCAAGCAAAAAAGGGATTCGATAAAGCCATCCCCCAAAAAAATTAAAGGCTTCGATAACATCAGCCTTCGAAATGTTAAATCATCTCAACACAAACGAACTATAAAAAATCTGGGTTCCGATCGAAGAACCCAATGGTTATAAAAAAAACATATGCTAAGGCATGAGAAATTTTCACTAAGTCTTTTAGCCGAAAAGGGAAAAATTATAGCCGTTTTTAGAGGCCAAACTGGCCCCTACTTAAAGAGCCTAAGGGTTGATATAAAAGATCCTAAGGGCCGATGCACTAAGGGCTCGATATTTCACCCCGTCCAAATCCAGGGTTCGATCAACCCGAGCCCAAACAAATATTTTTGACTATGGCTCAAAAACGTATCATCAATCGACACTAAGGGTATATATCCCAAAGGTCGAATCTTACTTAAACCCAGCCACGATAAATTCAAATAAATCATTCAAGGCGGAATCTCAAATACGTCGTTCGACGAATGAAAATAGTGCAAGAAATTGTAAAGAAAAAAACACTAAGGAAACACTCAAGGAAATTTCTCTTATATATCCAAAAGATGATATGTACAAAAGTTCAACAAAAGAGGAAAAATATAAAAAAGAAAAGAAAATTCCTATCTAGACCAAGGGAGCATCCCCCCTTCGGGGGCAGCTTTTTCTCCTGGAACTATTTCTTCCTCGGGGGCAGCCTTTCCATCGGGAGTGGTCTCTTATTCGGCCCCCTCTTCATCTTCGGACCCGCCTTGCCCGCCTTCGGCATCATCATCATCATCGGAGGAGATGACAATCGGGCATCAGCTTCAACCACCTTGGCTTGGGCTATCTCCTCAGGAAGATCGAAACCCTTAGTATGTACCTCCTCGAGAGTCTCCTTTCGAGATCGTGTAACGACCCGGCCGGTCGTTCCGTGAGATTTACCCTGTTTCCTCCATTTCTGCATTTTTCATATATTGTAGCTTGTTTTTTTGATGTGTTGGGTCAGTTGGTTTGGGTCCGGAGTGGTCATGGTGAGAATTGAGGCATTTAGTCTCTTAAAGTAGCCTAAAAGTTGAGAAAGTCAACTGAGAGTTGACTTATTAGTGAACGACCTCAGAATGCAGATTTTACGGCTCGGATAGCTTCATTAGGTGATTTGGGACTTAGAGTGTGTTCGGAATGAAGTCTTGATGTCCGGTGTAGAATTAGGCTTGAATTGGCGAAAGTTAGTTTTTGGCGATTTTCGGTCGGCAGTGGAAAATAGGCTATCGAGGTCGGAATGGAATTCCGGAAGTTGGAGCACGTTTATAATGTCATTTTGGGTATGTGTGCAAAATTTCAAGTCAATCGGAGGTGTTTTGGTTGGTTTCGGAGTAGTTGGCGAAGTTTGGAAGTTCCAAAGTTCATAGGCTTGAATTTGATGTGATTTTGGTGTTGTTGGGTTGTTTTTGGTGTTTCGAAGGCTCGAACAAGTTTGAATGATGTTATGGGATATGTGGATATGTTTGGTTGAGGTCCCGAGGGCCTCGGGTGTGTTTCGGGTGGTTAACGGACCAACTCTTAGATTGAAAACTGGGCAGATTTTTGCTAGTGTGAGGTTCTAATTTCCTTCTATGCGATCGCGGGAGGATGTTTGCGATCGCGTAGACCTAGTTGGGGATGGAAGGATTTAGTTCTATGCGATCACGTGGATAGTATTGCGATCGCATAGGTTGGTCAGGTAAGGCAGTGCGATTGCGTGGGAGTTGGTGCGATCGCGTAGAGGATTCTAAGGCGCGTGTGTTGGGTGGAGAGTTGTTCTATGCGATCGCGTGTATTGGTCAGCGATCGAATTTAGTGGATGGTCTGTGCATCGTGATCGTGTTTCTAGAGTCACGATCGCACTGAGGAAAATTTAATAGCTGGGCAGAATGTTTTAAAAGGCCATTTGTGCGAGAATAGTTCATTTTCCTCCATTGTTGAACGATGGGAGCTCTTTTGAGAGGGTTTGAAGAGGAAATTGAAGGGAATCACTTGGAGGTAAGGTTTTAAACTTCATAAATCGTTTATATATCCTTTTCTAAGTAATTAAACCATAAAATTGTTGGAATTAAACCCAAATTTGGGGAAGAAGGGTGCATGGAAATTGAATTTTTCTTTTGAGAATTTGAGTGGGCAATAGTGGTCTGATTTTAAAGTTCTTGGTATGTATATAATCGTGGGAGGACGAGGATTCTAGTGATGCAAATTTTTATCGAATTCTGAGGTGTGGGATCGGGGCTCGGGTTTGGCCGAATTTCGAGATTCTTGTATAATTTGATAGTTTTCGATTGGGTTGTTTCCTTTGGTATATATTGATGATGTTAAACTGGTTTTGGCTAGATTCGGAGAAATCGGGAGCCAATTTGAGGGGCAAGAGGATAGCGGACTAGTATTGTGGCCTGATAGAGGTAAGTAATGGTTATAAATCTCGTCCTGAGGGTATGAAACCCCGGACTACATATTTCTCACTAATTTAAGAATGGCGCACATGTCGGATGACGAGTATGTGGCGCGTACTGATTTTTGGATTGGACTAGGTCCTCTCCGCGGCAGCTAACGAGTTTCATGTTTTACTCAAAACCTTATGTTAAATTATGTTCTAAAGATTTGTTGAAATATTTGGGCTACAAGCCGTGTTTGGGGCCTCGTGACGATCTGTTTAGACCCCTTGAGGGCTTTTTACTGCTATTTTTCCTCACTATTTGTTGATGATTTCACTCAGCCATATTGTGCTTACTGTTTTCGAAACTCAACCAGATTTACACTACTTGAGATTTAAAAAAGATGTTTTGGGTCGAGTACCTTGTTTTAGTGATTCCCCCGGGGGGCCTTTTGAGTGGTTCTGCTGAGTTAGGCTGAGGGCCTGATTGTGAGGATATGATACGCCACGAGGTGGCTTGATATTAGCCCTTGGGCTTAAAGAGCCTCTCCAGAGTCTGCAGACACCCCCAATGAGCGCACAGAGTGCCGAGTGCCCAGTGCCCAGTGATTGGGAGGCATGAGTGACTGTGAGGTGCTAAGTGACTGTTTATGAGTGACTGTGAGTCATGCCCGATGGGGCTGATTATGATAAATGTTTTTGCCCGAGAGGCTACTTATGGTTTTACTACTTTCACTCTGAACTTATGAAATATGTTTTGTCTGAGGGGCCTCTATATGATTCATTTCATTTTCATACTAAATCTTTCGGTTTGAAGTTGTTAAAAATATGAATTCTTCAAAGGACTTTTCTGAAGTTGGTTTTAAGGCATGATAATTTCATATATCTATGTTTATACTGTTGGAAAGAAAGGTTGTGCATATTGTGAATTGATGACATTGATTTCTATGTGATTTCTTGCCACTTAGACTTGATTTATTTTCATTACTACTGAGTTGGCGTACTCACATTACTCCCTGCACCCCTGTGTGCAGATTCAGGTGCAGATATCGAGCATTAGCCATTTATTTCCGTACGGAGCCGAATTGCGGGATATAGAGGTAGATGTTCAGCGTCCGCAGCATCTCTGTTTTCCCTTCTTGTTGTATCTAGCTATTTATTCGGAGGTTTTGTATTATAATATTATACCTTTGGTTTATTTTCCTTAGATACTCATGACATATTGGCTCCGAGTTTTGGGATGGTGGAACTGTATATGGCCTATTTTATTTAGTAAACTCTGTATATTTTATGAAATGCTTGGAATTTGATTAGGATTTTGAAAGAAATTGCGAACATGTGGTTATTGGCTAGCCTAGTTTCACGATAGGCGCCATCACGGCCGGTTTAGGAATTAGAGTCGTGATTGTTTGGTATCAGAGCCTAGGTTACATAGGACTCAACGGTCATGAGCAGGTTTAGTAGAGTCTTGCGGATCGGTACGGAGACGTCTGTACTTATCATCGAGAGGCTGCCGAACTTTTAGGAAACATTTCTATCTTCTTGAACTCTTTCGTGCTGATCTATTGATTCTTGAAATCTGAACTTACGTTGTTTCATTCTCTCAAATATGGTGAGGACACGCAATACCGATCAGAGTGACCAGTCACCGGCTAGACCAGCGAGAGGTCAAGGCCGCGGTCGAGGCCGCAGTCGAGGCCGTGGTAGAGGTAGGGGTCAGCCCTATCAGCAGTTGGGGAAGTGCCACAGGATCCCCATATCGATCAGGATCAGGTTCCCGCCGATGGTGTCCCAGCGGGATAGGATCAGGCACCGGCAGTGCCTATGGTTATTCCGGGTCTTCAGGAGACCCTGTCCCAGATATTGACAGTGTGCACCAGTTTGGCTCAGGCAGTCGCCATGTCTTCTACTGCCACCACAGCTCAGGCCGGGGGAGGCAATCAAACTCCAGTTGCCCGGTCACCTGAGCAGGCTGCACAAGGTATTCAGGCACCGGGAGCAGCCCCAGCTCAGCCAGTTGCTCCGGTCTAGGATTATGGTGTCCCAGCTATGCTTGAGGACGAGCAGCACAGGTTGGAGAGATTTAACAGACTTCAGCCTCCGACTTTCAGCGGTACAGAGGGAAAGGATTCCCAGGGGTTTCTAGATAAGTGCCAGAGGATACTATGTACCGCGGGTATTTTGGAGACCAGTGGGGTCTCATTTGTTACATTTCAGTTTACGGGTGCTGCCTTTACTTGGTGGGAGTCATTCGAGAGGCGTAGGACGGTTGGTTCAGCACCTCTCACCTGGAAGTAGTTCTCCATGATCTTTTTGGAGAAGTATGTTCCTCAGTCCCACAGAGAGGAGCAGCGCAGGCAGTTTGAGCAGCTGCGCAAGGGAGAGTTATCAATTACTCAGTACGAGATGAGGTTTTCCGAGTTGGCTAGGCATGCTTCTGAGATTGTCCCTACTGATAGGGAAAGGGTGAGGAAGTTTGTGGATGGTCTTTCTTATCAGCTTCTGTTGCTTATGACTTGGGAGAGAGTGTCGGGTGCTTCATTCGAGCAGGTTGTTGACATAGCTCGAGATATTNGAGAGGGAGGCCAAGAGGCCTCGTGGTTCGGGAAGTTCTAGTGGTGCTCCCTTCAGGGGGCAGTTTCAGCAGGGTAGGGGCCGTTCATTCAGGCCTCCTCAGTCGGGCCGCCCAACATACAGTGGTGCATCTTCGGGCCAGGGTCCCCGTGATCCTCAGTCAGGCCGTACTTCATTTGGTGCCCTCCCAGCTCAAAGTGCAACTCGAGTAACCCCAGTTCAGGGTTCTTCTATGCATGAGTCTTCCAATGGTCGTACGGGTGCTAAGGGGTTCTATCAGTCCCCGTCTCCAGCTCCAGGGAGTTTCTTTGAGTGTGGAGAGTTCGGGAACGTGTAGAGGCAGCGTCCCCGCCATTCCGATGGATCTTCTAAGCAGAGGGGCCAGCCCTCGACTGCAGCTCCAGTCACTTCACCATCCGCCCAGGCTGCTAGGGGTGGTAGTCAGTCAACCATAGGCCGCCCTAGAGGGAGAGGTCAGGCTCGCATGTATACATTTCCAGCCAGGCCAGATGCTATGGCCTTAGATGCCATGATTGCAGGTATTGTCTCAGTCTGTTACCGAGATGCCTTGGCTTTATTTGACCCTGGTTCAACATATTCCTATGTTTCTTCATATTTTGCTCGTTTTCTGGATGTGCCCCGTGAGTCTCTAGTCACCTCTGTTCATGTGTCGACTCTGGTGGTCGATACTATTATTGTGGACCGTGTGTATCGGTTGTGCATGATATCTATTAGGGGTCTAGAGACCTGAGTGGACCTACTGTTACTCAGCATGGTCTATTTTGATGTGATATTGGGCATGGATTGGTTTTCTCGTGCCATGTTGTTCTTGATTGTCACGCTAAGACTGTGACCTTAGCTATTCCAGGGTGTCTGAGGGTTGAGTGGAGAGGTTCTTCCGAGTATATGCCTAGCAGGGTGATTTCCTACCTGAAGGCTCAGCGCATGGTTGAGAAAGGGTGTTTATCTTATTTGGCCTTTGTGAGGGATCTCAGTGGTGAGACTCCCACTATTGATTCAGTCCCTGTGGTCCGTGACTTTCCAAATGTGTTTCCTGCAGACCTAACAGGCATGCCACCTGATAGGGATATTGATTTTGGTATTGACTTGGTGTCAGGCACCCAGCCTATTTCTATTCCACCTTATCGTATGGCACCAGTGGAGCTAAAGGAATTGAAGGAGCAGCTTCAGGAACTCCTGGATAAGGGGTTCATTCGGCCTAGTGTGTCACCTTGGGGTGCACCAGTGTTGTTCGTGAAGAAAAAGGATGGGTCCATGCATATGTGTATTGATTATCGGCAGTTGAACAGGGTTACGGTGAAGAACCGGTATCCCTTACCCCACATTGATGATTTGTTTGACCAGCTCCAGGGAGCCAGAGTGTTTTCCAAGATTGACTTGAGATCTGGGCATCATCAGTTGAAGATTCGGGATTCTGACATTCCGAAGACTACTTTCAGGACCAGATATGGTCATTATGAGTTCTTGGTTATGTCATTTGGGCTGACCAATGCCCCAGTTGCGTTCATCCAATTGATGAACAGCGTGTTTCAGCCTTACCTTGATTCCTTCATCATTGTGTTCATTCATGACATCCTGGTTTATTCTCGTAGCCATGAAGAGCATGCTCAGCATTGAGAGTTGTGTTACAGAGGCTGAGGGAGGAGAAGCTTTATGCGTAATTCTCCAAGTGTGAGTTTTGGCTTGGTTCTGTAGCTTTCTTGGGGCACGTGGTGTCTAGTGATGGTATTCAGGTTGATCCGAAGAAGATAGAGGCAGTGCAGAGTTATCCAGACCGTTCTCAGCTACAGAGATTATGAGTTTCCTTGGTTTGGCGGGATATTACCGTTGCTTTGTGGAGAGATTCTCTTCTACTGCTTTGCCTTTGACCAGATTGACCCAGAAAGGTGCTCCATTCAGATGGTCTGAGGAGTGTGAGGAGAGCTTTCAGAAGCTCAAGTCAGCATTGACTACAGCTCCAGTACTAGTTTTGCCTGTTGGTTCGGGTTCTTACACGGTCTATTGTGATGCTTCTAGATTTGGTTTGGGAGCGGTACTGATGCAGGACGATAGGTTGATTGCCTACGTGTCTAGGCAGTTAAAGGTGCACGAGAAGAATTATCCAATGCACGATCTTGATTTAGCTGCCATTGTTCATGCCTTGAAGATTTGGCGGCATATTTTGTATGGAGTGCAGTGTGAGATTTTCACTGATCATCGTAGTTTTCAGTATCTGCTGAGGCAGAAGGGCTTGAATTTGCGTCAAAGGAGATGGTTAGAGCTTCTCAATGATTATGACCTCACTATCTTATATCATTCGGGGAAGGCCAATGTAGTGGTTGATGCCCTGAATCGCAGAGCAGAGAGCTTAGGGAGTCTAGCCTACCTTCCAGTAGCAGAGCAGCCATTAGCCCTTGATGTTCGGGCCTTAGCAGGTCAGTTGGTGATATTGGATCTATCAGAGCCCCCGCGTGTGTTGGCTTGTGTAGCCTCCAGGTCTTCTCTTTACGATCAGATTAGAGCACGCCAGTATGATGATCCACATTTGCTTGTTCTGCAAGACAGGGTCCGTTGCGGTGATTCCAGGGATGTGGTTATTGGTGATGATGGGGTCATGAGGATGCAGGGCCGGATTTTCATGCCCAATGTAGATGGGCTTCGAGATTTGATTCTAGCAGATGCTCATAGTTTGCGGTATTCCATCCATCCGGGTGTTGCGAAGATGTATCAGGATTTGAGGCAGGATTATTGGTGGAGGAGGATGAAGAAGGATATTGTGAGTTTGTGGCTCGGTGTCTCAACTGTCAGTGGGTCAAGTATGAGCACCAGAGACCTGGTGGATTGCTTCAGAGGTTTGATATTTCAGAGTGGAAATGGGAGCGGATCACCATCGACTTCGTAGTTGGACTCCCACGGACATCGAGGAGGTTTGATGCTATATGGGTTGTTGTGGATCGGCTGACCAAGTCCGCACACTTCATTCCTGTCGGTACTACTTATTCTTCAGAGAGGTTAGCTGAGATTTATATCAGGGAGATTGTCCGATTGCATGGGGTTCCAGTTTCTATCATTTCCGACAGAGGTAATCAGTTCACATCTTAGTTTTGGAGAGCCTTGCAGAGAGAGTTGGGTACTCAGGTCGAGTTGAGCACGGTGTTTCATCCTCAGACCGACGGGCAGTCGGAGCGTAACATTCAAATTTTGGAGGACATGTTGCGTGCTTGTGTGATTGACTTTGGTGGTACATGGGACCAGTTTCTGCCACTAGCAGAGTTTGCATATAATAACAGTTATCAGTCGAGTATCCAGATGGCTCTGTATGAGGCTTTATATGGTAGGAGGTGCAGATCTCCGGTTGGTTGGTTTGAGCTGGGCAAGGCTAGGATATTGGTCACAGACTTGGTTCAGGATGCGTTGGGTAAGGCGAAGTTAATTCAGGAGCGGCTTCGCACGGCGCAGTCTGGCATAAGAGTTATGCATACCGGAAGGTCCCAGATGTGTCTTTCATGATTGGGGATAAGGTGTTGCTGAAGGTGTCGTCCATGAAGGGTGTTATGAGATTCGGGAAGAGAGGGAAGTTGAGTCCCAGATTCATTGGGCCATTTGAGGTGCTTTAGAGGGATGGGGAGGTGGCTTATAGGCTTTCTATGCCTCCCAGTCTATCGAGTATTCATCCGGTATTCCATGTTTCGATGCTCCAAAAGTATGTTGGTGATCGGTCTCATGTTTTGGACTTCAGCACGGTTTAGCTCGAGGGTGATATATCATATGAGGTAGAGCCAGTGGATATTTTGGGTCGACAGGTCAGGAAGCTAAGGTCTAAGAATATAGTTTCAATGAAGGTTCAGTGGAGAGGGAAGCCGGTGGAAGATGCCACCTCGCAGACCCAGCGGGAGATGCTGGACAGATATCCTCACCTACTCGAGACTCCAGGTATGTTTCTAGACCCATTGAAGGACGAACGTTTATCTAAGAGGGGGAGGATGTAACGACCCGGCCGGTCGTTCCATGAGATTTACCCCATTTCCCCCATTTCTGCATTTTTCATATATTGCTAGATTGTTTTTTTGCTATGTTGGGTCAGTTGGTTTGGTTCCGGAGTGATCATTGTGAGAATTGAGGCATTTAGTCTCTTAAAGTAGCCTAAAAGTTGAGAAAGTCAACTGAGAGTTGACTTATTGGTGAACGACCTCGGAATGCGGATTTTATGGCTCGGATAGCTTCGTTAGGTAATTTGGGACTTAGAAGTGTGTTCGGAATGAAGTTTTGATATCCGGTGTAGAATTAGGCTTGAATTGGCGAAAGTTAGTTTTTGGCGATTTCTGGTCGGCAGTGGAAAATAGGCTATCGGGGTCGGAATGGAATTCTAAAAGTTGGAGCAGGTTCATAATGTCATTTTGGGTATCTTTGCAAAATTTCAGGTCAATCGGAGGTGTTTTGGTTGGTTTCGACATAGTTCGCGAAGTTTGGAAGTTCCAAAGTTCATAGGCTTGAATTTGATTTAATTTTGGTGTTGTTGCATTGTTTTTGGTGTTTAGAAGGCTCGACCAAGTTTGAATGATGTTATGGGATATTTTGGTATATTTGGTTGAGGTCCCGAGGGCCTCGGGTGTGTTTCGGGTTGTTAACGGACCAACTCTTGGCTTGAAAACTGGGCAGATTTTTGCTGGTGTGAGGTTCTGGTTTCCTTCTACGCGATCGGAGGAGGATATTTGCGATCGCTTAGACCTAGCTGGGGATGGCAGGATTTTTTTTTTATGCGATCGCGTGGATAGGATTGCGATCACATAGGTTGGTCAGGTAAGGCAGTGCGATTGCGTGGGTGTTGGTGTGATCGCGTAGAGGATTCTGAGGCGCGTGTGTGGGGTGGAGAGTTGTTCTATGCGATCGCGTGTATTGGTCTGCGATCGCATTTAGTGGCTAGTTTGTGCATCGAGATCACGTGTCTAGAATCGCGATTGCACTGAGGAAAATTTAATGGCTGGGCAGAATGTTTTAAAAGGCCATTTGTGCGAGAATAGTTCATTTTCCTCCATTGTTGAACGAGATGGGAGCTCTTTTGAGAGGGTTTGAAGAGGAAATTGAAGGGAATCACTTGGAGGTAAGGTTTAAACTTCATAACTCGTTTATATGTCGTTTTCTAAGTAATTAAACCATAAAATTGTAGGAATTAAACCCAAATTTGGGGAAGAAGGGTGCATAGAAATTGGATTTTTCTTTTGAGGATTTGAGTGGGCAATTGTGGTCCGATTTTAGTGTTCTTGGTATATATAGAATCATGGTAGGATAAGGATTCTAGTGATGCAAATTTTAT
The DNA here is from genome assembly GCA_005239525.1 of Nicotiana knightiana. Classification (NCBI taxonomy): domain Eukaryota; kingdom Viridiplantae; phylum Streptophyta; class Magnoliopsida; order Solanales; family Solanaceae; genus Nicotiana; species Nicotiana knightiana. The sequence continues at coordinate 123,202 of ML383961.1, forward strand.
CGAATTCCGAGGCATGGGACCAGGGCTCAGGTTTGGCCAAATTTCGAGATGCTTGTATAATTTGATAGTTTTCGATTGGTTTTTGTTCCTTTGGTATATATTGATGATGTTAAACTGGTTTTCGCTAGATTCGGAGAAATCGGGAGCCAATTTGAGGGTCAAGAGGATAGCGGACTAGTATTGCGGCTCGGTAGAGGTATGTAATGGTTATAAATCTCGTCCTGAGGGTATGAAACCCCGGACTACATATTTCTCACTGATTTTAGAATGGTGCACATGTCGGATGACGAGTATGTGGCGCGTACTGATTTTTGGATTGGACTAGGTCCTCTCCGCTAAACTAATGAGTTGCATATTTTACTCAAAACCTTATGTTAAATTATATTCTAAAGATTTGTTGAAATATTTGGGTTATAAGCCGTGTTTGGGGCCTCGTGCCGATCTATTTAGACCCCTTGGGGGATTTTTACTGCTGTTTTTCCTCACTATTTGTTGATGATTTCACTCAGCCACATTGTGCTTACTGTTTTCGAAACTCAGCCCGATTTACACTACTTGAGATTTAAAAATGATATTTTGGGTTGAGTACCTTGTTTTACTGTTTCGCCCGAGGGGACTTTTGAGTGGCTCTGCTGAGTTAAGCCGAGAGCCTGATTGTGAGGATATGCTTGGGATGAAGCAGCCCCTCCGGAGTCTGCACACACCCCCAGTGAGCGCACAGAGTGCCGAGTGCCCAGTGACGAGTGATTGGGAGGCATGGGAGACTGTAAGGTGCTGAGTGACTGTGAGGTGCTGAGTGAATGTTTATGAGTGACTATGAGGCATGCCCGGGGGGCTGATTATGATACATGTTTTTGCCCGAGGGGCTACTTATGGTTTTACTACTTTCACTCTGAACTTATGAAATATGTTTTTCCCGAGGGGTCTCTACATGATTCATTTCATTTTCATACTAAATCTTTCGGTTTGAAGTTGTTAAAAATATGCATTCTTCAAAGGACTTTTCTGAAGTTGGTTTTAAGGCATGATGATTTCATATATCTATGTTTATACTGTTGGAAAGAAAGGTTGTGCATATTGTGAATTGATGACATTGGTTTCTATGTGATTTCTTGCCACTTAGACTTGATTTATTTTAATTACTACTAAGTTGGCGTACTCACATTACTCCCTGCACCCCTGTGTCCAAATTCAGATGCTGATATCGAGCATTAGCCATTTATTTCCGTACGGAGCCGAATTGCGGGATATAGAGGTAGTTTTTCAGCGTCTGCAGCATCTCCGTTTTCCCTTCTTGTTGTATCTAGCTATTTAATTCGGAGGTTTTGTATTATAATATTATACCTTTGGCTTATTTTCCTTAGTTTTGGATCTGGGTTTTGGGGTGGTGGCACTGTATATTGTCCTACTTTATTTAGTAAACTCTGTATATTTTATGAAATGCTTGGAATTTGATTGGGACTTTGAAAGAAATTGTGAACATGTGGTTATTGGCTTGCCTAGTTCCACGATAAGCGCCATCACGTCCGGTTTAGGAATTGGGGTCATGACAGATCGGCACCTGGCATAGTCGTTGCTTCGCTTTTCCCGAGCAACAGCTTCTCTCAGCTCTGTTTGAGCAGCTTCAGTGTCCTTCAAATATACGGCAATAGTTTTATCAGCCGTAATCTGAATCTTCTTGGCCTTGGCCCTGGCTTCAAGAACTTCGGCTTCAACCTTGGCAAGATTGGCCTTGAGCTCAGCAATTTTTTCGGCATGGACCGAACTCCTCTCTTTGGCATTCCAAAGCTAAATCTCGGCATCAGCTAGTTTTGTTAGTGCAGCTTCCTTCACCGCATCCAGGAGGTCCATCTTTTCTTTCCATTGGTTGCACTCGGCATTGACCCGGTCAACCTCGCCTCGAAACTGCTCCAGCATCTCCACCTTGTGCTGCAGCTGCGACATTAAAGTATTAGCTTCCGAAGTTGGGAGGGGAAGGCCATACTCCTTCAAAATATTAGTTACCTGCTTCTCCAGCTGGTCCTCGTATTCTCGAGCCTTGGCCAACTTCGCCCGAAGGTTTCTAAGCTCTTCCTTATTTTGATCAAGCCTCAGGGACTTCTCTTTACCCAAGGATTTGTTCAGCTCGGCTTCACATTGGCTCAGCTCGTCCTTGAACTTGATAAAAGCCTACAAAGAGAAGGAGAGATCAGTCAAAGCAAGAAAGAAAAATAGCAACATTGAGAGAGTTTCAGCATTAATAATTGAGACTTACCTCATAGAAGAGACGTTAGGCCTCTTCAAAGGTCGAGGACTCATCGATAAGATCTCCATCATCGACCCTAGTAAAACAACCCTGGAGAGGATCATCCTCACTACGGGCTCCACCTGAATCGGGCATTTTCAGGGCCTGTGTATCCCTTATGGCCTCTTCTGAGTAGGTCGGTAATGATGAAGAAGTATCGATTGTCATGGCCCCGGGCAGGTCACCCGAGGGGCTCTGTTCAGTCGTGGGTATCTCGGAACTTGATTTATTTGTTGTACTCGCCGGAGGCTGTGGAACAATTATAACCTCGGGCGATTCAGGAGCTATGTCCTTTTCATCCTTCAAGGTCTCCTCGCCTCGGGGTGTGATCTCTGGCTTGGAGGGCTTGGTAGCTTTGGTCGATTTCCTTATTCAAGTCATTAACGCTGAAACCTTGCCCTCATCGTCGTCGTTATTCATGCGCCTCCGAGCAGTCCCCGCTTTGATTTGAGGATCTTGGGGCTTCGAAGGCCTTTTACTCTTATTGTCTTTCTTCGGTTTCGGGATTGGATATTTGACCTTCTCCCCATGAGGGGCCAGCTTCATCTCAGAGAAATCCCCAGTGCCTGCATTAATAAAAGCTAAGTGTCAGAAATGAAGCATCCCCCGGTAAAGAAGAAAATATCAGAGATCTTACCATGATGTTTGGCTTCCCACTTTCCCTTCGACAAGTCACGCCACTTGCGTTTTTCATATGATGAGGTGGCGGCTAGCTTCTGAACCCAATCCTCGAGATCGGGAATCGCTTGGGGCATCCAAGGGACCGCTGGAGATAAAGGAAAGAATGTTAGTCAAAGTATAGTAAAAGTGCATAAATTTTCTAAGGAAACGGGCTCCACTTATGGTCGAAGTTCCATCTCTACGGCATTTGCTCCTCGGGGATGACATCGATGGTCCTCACTCGGATGAACCGGCTCATCTAGCCTCGATATCTATCTTCGTCATTACTAGCGAAGAAAGATTTGGTGGATCGGTGTTGCAGTTTAACTAACCCTCGGAAGATTTGAGGCCAATACAAGCGAATAAGATGGCTAAGGGTAAGCTCGAGCCCCTCGGCCTTGCTAGTGAAATATCTAAGCATTACCACAATGCATGCTCCATAAAGACGGATGGATCTGGCCAAGGGTAACTTGGTACCTTTTGCAGAAGTCAATCACGATTGGATCAAGGGTACCCAACGTGAAGGGTTAAGTGTACACACTTAAAAACCCCTCCACATGGATAGTAATGTCCTCGTCTTGGGTGAGGATATGTACCACGACCCCTTCCCCCCAACCACAATCTTTCATCATGGTACCAATGTGGCCCTTCGATATTGAATAGATGCACCTCGAAGCATGCTCACATCGACCGGGATCATCGGGTGGATTTTTTACGGTGAAGTCTTTCTTTAAGGTGCAACCACCAAGAACGATCTTGTGAAGGGCCAGCGCCTTACCACCGGCCAGACGGGAGGAAGAAGAGGAGGCTCCCTCTTTTTGAGGAACAACTTTAGAGGTTTTAGCCATTGCTTCTGGTCAAGATAGGCGGAAGGAGATAAGATTTGATGGCTTTTAGAGTTAAGGAAGAGGAAGAACTGGTGGCGGAAGAGGAGAAGATAGAGAGAAGACGAGATCAGAAGAGGCTCAAATGGAAGTAAAAATCCTCGACAAAGCAAACAACCAGGTATTTATAGAAAAGTCGGCGACCATTCGGTGGCGCTAGTGGCCGACCAGCACTGACACACATTTAATGTTCTGGGGAAGCGGACCGATGGGACGTTTCGGTTACTTCAACGTTTACGTCATGGGGATGATGTCATTATTGACTTCAGAAATGCGAGATTCAAATCGTTTCTTATCATTTTATTCTAAAAAATGCGGGGACTATCTGTATACGGTCGAAATCAGGTACACCCGATTTCACAGGCTCGAGAGGTTACCCCGAGCCCGAGTTCAAATGGATCAAGCAAGTTTGGTATATCGAGCTCGAGACCAGTGACCGAGTGCGAGGCTCGAGGACCAAAACACATAACACCGAAGGCCGAGTAAAATCTACCTCGGGATAATGTCGCTATAGGCCGACAACAGAATGGCGGGATTCCCATAGCGGCACAAAGATCAAGGCACAAATCTCGGTACGGATTTGTACGAACTCGTACAAATCCGTTAGACAGTTGTACGAATTAGATTCCTTTCCAGAAATAGGAATGTACCTTATTTGGGAATCTCATATTATATAAAAGGGAGTCCATGCATTTGTAAAAATAATCAATCATTGGCAAAGAATATACAATCTTACTTTTTGTGCTCATCTCTCATCAGAATTTCTCTTTAGATTTATAACATTCTCTTTACTTCATTTTTATTGTTCATTCGAGGTCGTCTCGAGGTTATCTTGGCTTGAGGTCGAGGACTGCTCACACATTGATTTTATCTATCTTGCTCACTTAACTCACGCACTTATCTTCTCGATTATCAATCAGTATTGGATTAAATCACATATCTTTTAGACCTCAACATAAATTTAATTGTTACTCAAATTTTAGGGTAAACAGTCCCATTACTCGAGGACGAGCAAGAGTCTAAGTGTGGGGTGTTGATGTTTTGCTTAAAGTATATATATTTGTGTGTATATCGCCTCATATTTTACTTTTCTTTCGTGGATTTAGGATGTGAAATGTGTTGATTTATATTAATTTGAGGTGTTTTTATGTGTAGGAATGATCCGGAAGCAATCGGGGGCGAAATGTGTGAAATTAGAGCCAAAACGGACGAAAATAGGAAAATGGGACATTGCAGCGCCATAGGCAGCGCCCTGAGCTACTTGTGGCGCCAAAACCAGTAGCAAAAAATTCACAGCGCCATTGAGGGCGCCTAGCACTGAGCAGGGCACCAGTGGCATGAATGTTGTCCAAATTCGACTGGGATACGGTTATTTTGGCCCTAGACCTATCCAACACGTATAAAAGCAAGACTAAACTTATTTGTGAAGGGGTGACGCCACTTTTGAGGGAGAATACACACGAGAAACATTCGGAAGCGAAGAGATCCCAGTTTTCTTCATCTTTTTCTAGTATTTTCAATTATTCAACACTTATGAAATTGTTCGCTATTATCATGAGTGGCTAAAAACCCATTGTCCTGGGGTTGTGATTTAGCCATGAATATTGTTGTTTAATGTTAGCTTAACCTTGACTATAATTCACTAATATATGGTTGTTTCTTCAATTCTGCGATTAATTGCTTAATTGTCTGGCCAGCAGTTAGATTTTATTTACTATCTATGCTATGCTTGGGAAAGCCGTGTATAAATTAGAGAAGAATTGAAGAGAACGCAATCTTAACTCTTAGGGGGGCGGATTTGTGGTTAGGATAGGAATATACCTAGTCACCGTGTTTAATTAAATATTGTAATCTTAATGCGTTCTTAATAGATTGATTTCATAGGAATATAGGCGTTAATCTATTTTGAATAGGCGAGTAGTACTTCGGGATAAGGCTATGAGATCAATTATCGATTAATTAGCAACCATGGGTGAATTGTATAAAAGGGAGAGTTAACTAGAACACAATATGAATGGTGAATCGATCATAACCCTGGAATATTTGTCTCTACTGAATACATAAAAATCAATTTGTTACTTGATAATTTAGTTATTACTAAGAATTATAGTTTAGTATAATCACATTCTTGAACTTGATTTTGGCTTGACTAAATAACAATCTTGGTAAATTTAGTGGGTAGTTGATACAAGTCTCTATGAATTCGATACTCAACTTATCATTTTATTACTTATACAACCACGTATACTTGCGTATGCGTTTGGGAGCAACAGTTCCAGCTAACATCTTGTCTTTCAGATTCAACCAAGTTAATTACTCTTTGGTGCTTGAGGCTACATGTAATTCCAGGCCACTGGCAGAAATGTGAAGAAACATTCCAAAAATCCAACATTGCAATTATATAGGATTTGAACTCGAGCAACTCTCACATGTCTGTCTCATTTTTTAAGAGTTGCAGCTGCAAGTTGAAGCAACATATGAATATAATAGCAGAATATTAGATTTGCAATCATATTATGTACTTTCTTAGTTTTGTTTGTTAGACTTGTGTGCACACACACATGTGTGTGTGTATGCAAGTTTTGAGATGAGCACTTATTTCAAACACGAAATATTTGATTATTCATTCTTTATCATGAGATGGGGGGTTGAAATTTTCTCAAATGACCGTTTTCTAAACACCTCTCTTTTCTTTCCAACCTCTCGAATGAAGTTACCTCCTTCAAGCATGATATCAGCTATCTCCTTCACCTCCATCTAACTTAGTGAGCTGACAAAATACAATCATCTCATCCATTCTATTCAACAACTCGATCTGGCCTAAAGTAGCGTTGATCTTGATCGTAGATTAAGACCAGTACATAGAGCAAAACCACTGCACCCCATCATCAATTCTTTCTCTTGCATAATAGACATCACGTTTATGAAGACGGACATACCTATACCAATCAGAAGCCATCAAAGCTAAGGTCCAACATATAAACTAAAACAATTATCTACAAGACTCCAGTCGTGAGTTTTTAGCCCATTACATTTAATTGGTAACTTCAAGTTCTATAAATATTAATTCAATAAGATTATTCATTTTCGTCATTTCTCAAACAAAATATACATATTTAGATCAAGATCGCATTTCATCATTAAAAGAAGAATTAAGAAAAACTATACATGAATTAAAATAAAAAATCATATAAAAGAACACTAATTCCACAAAAAGACACAATATCCCCAAAAAATAAATTATATGTTCTACAAAGCAACGGTTGTAGAAATTCAATGAAGGCTGAAGAAACTATTGATATCCAGTAAGTTCAAACTCGAATAATCAAATTAGTTTGCACTTTACCAAAATAAAAAATAAAAAATATAATCACTATAAAGCTTTTCGACCACATTAATGCTTATTATCAGTAAGGCATAGAGCATGGCTGGACCATTCTGTCGATAGTTTCAATGACACCACTATATATAATAGAGGTTGTGATGACTTCAAATTATCTCTATAGGGGAACGAAACATATTCATGTGATCTGCTCAATTCTTTTGAGATGACAATGACATAGCAGGGATATGACAGACAAATACTTTTAAATGTTTCTACTAACTTAGATATTAATTTTCCTTCTATTTCTTCTTTGCCCTTTTGTGTGAGGGTGCTTTTTCCTTCTTGTGCATTGTTATTGCTAACAGGTAGTTAGCTGCAAACTATTTTCGGAAATTGAGAATCAAAACCATGCTCATCTTCTAATGGAAGGTCGTGACTCAAGCTCTGAAACTATTAACTATTCATGGCGGAATGACCTAATAAACAGCTCAAAGTTCAAGTTAATTCATAAATACTATGTCAAATGCTGATCGAAAGCTTAAAACCAACTTTTGCTCAATGCTGAACCATTAAACAAAAGTGCTGTTGTTTATTTCTTTGCAGGCAACAACCACAACAGAAATAAAAAAATCTGAATACATTTATACCATTCATATAGAGAAGTAATATTCCACATCCATTTAGAACACAGGACGATTCAAGAGAAACTTAGTAGTAGCTAATTGGTCTTGACTTCTTGATAGTTAGGTTATTTTCATTAAGTTGACAGAATATGGTGCTTAAAAATAAATTAAAATTTATGGTTCAACTCATTAGAGGTAAGGTATGACAATTGACTACAGCTCACTAATTTTAGAATGGCCGCCACCTTCTTCAACATTTTTTCAGTTGGATCATGAGAGTTCTCAAAAGTCTTGGTAAAAGCTTGCCATATTTCACCGTGCTTCGATCGTAAAACAACACACAAATTAATTCGTAACTGCATAATAACATGGGATTGATCACGCCCAACTATGCCATATAAAAAGGACTAAGCGATCGTTACAAATATAACCCGGGTATTTAGCCCAAAGTCGAATCCCATAGAAAATTAACCTATCAATTACTTTTGCCAAACTCACTAAATTCTTTGTAATCAACTCTCAGATGTTTTGAATAACAATTAGTGATATTTCAACTAACTATGACTGAATAAGATTAATCAAACTAAGAGCTAACTAAGACTGGGTTGTAAACAAATAAGAGAAGGGTCTAAGGTTGTGATTTTCCCTATTGATGGACTCCCTTCCTGTTATGTGTCATATAGATTTGTCTAATCTTCTCTATCGATCATGAGCACTCTTACTACGGTAACTCTCTCCTGAGTAATTACAACAATTTATTAGACGCACTCTCCCGAGTTACGGTAGCTGGATTTTATTACAGATCAATTAGATCGCACCCAAGGTTTCGTTATCCCTAATTCCCACCTTTAAACCCTTTGCTATTGATTCCTCATATACTTTGGGCGTGATAATGTTTAACAACTACCTAAATATGCACTCTCTCCCGAGTAATACATACTAAATAGGCACAGCTAATTGAGGGCCCTTCAATTAATTACAACAGAAATGTAGTTGAACAAATAGAGATTAAACTGGGCAAACTATATTAACACAACAAGAAATTCATCCTTCAACAGGTTCCATCAAAACCCTAGACTAAATAAATTAGCTACTCATAATTGTGTTCATAATAACATCATCAAAATTTATCATGAATGATAAAAATAACAGGAAGAAAGGTAGAACTCGATGCCGAATTATCCGCTTTGCCTCTTGCCTCTTCTTGCCTTGAACAAAACTATAAAAACCTTGATATCCTGTCTTTTGGGCGAGCTGGACCTTTTATAGGTTAAGTGGAATTACTCCCGATCTTCCAAAATTGCCCCCTGAAGTTACCGCGTTCTAGACGAACTAGCGCGGTCGCGCTCAAACCGCGCTAGTGACCGCGCTAAATGCAATCTACATTGTCCCGTTCCTTCTGGACTAGCACGGCCTCACTAATGACCGTGCTAGTCGCCGCGCTAATGGCACTTTATTCTGCCTTGTTTCTCCTGCTCTAGTGTGGCCGCGCTAAGGCCACGCTCGGCCCACGCTAGAGCGGGTGAGCTATTTCTCTCTTTTTCTCTTCCTTCTTTCACACGTACTCAACTCCGAGGGGCCTTCCTTGCTTTAATTTAGCTCCAAACACTATCCTATGTCCTCATAAGCACGACTTGCTCCTGCAAAACATAAAATTCACAATTAGAGCCATTTTATCATCATTTAACCTTCCTAGAACAGTGAAGCATAGTAAAGTTGGGGTATAAATAGTCGCTAAACTACATGAATCTAGCCTATTATCAACACCCCACACTTAAATCATTTCTAGTCCTCGAGCAATCCACCATACTCTACAAAGGTTCCTTCACTAAGCATTTCCCTAACGTGTCATACCAAGAACATATTACCAATGTTGCGTCTAGTAGTGTAACATCTTTGCCTCAAGAGTTGACTCTCACGTGCCGTGCAATATTCATACTTACTCAATTTACTCTATACATAGGTCAAGACTTACCTTTCCTTCATGAATCAAGTGCCCTCACATCACACAAGAGAGTAGTTCCACAAGTAATAACATTAAGAACAATTAGGAACTCAGATAGAAAACATTCACTCACTTTCAGAAAGACATTCATATGCCACAAAAATGCACCATAGGCTTGCCCGTAGTGTACTACTCTACTAATCGAGCCCATTCAGTCTAAGATCAATTAGGAATTCATTTGGTTGTAATGTAGGCTAAGGGACGAGTAGGATATATTTGGATATAGTGACTAACCTCCCTAATCACTTTAATACAATTACTTTCGCATTCAGAACCATACTTATGTCGGACCAGACATTCCACCACACTTCTATTTGTAATACCCCCAAACTCCTTTAGGTGAAATTTTGTATCAAGTCACCACTTATCAAGGACTACATTTACTTATTTTTCTTTTTTCTCTTTTTTTTTGTGATGACCCAAAAGGTCATCTTGTGTAATTTAGCAAAAACTGTGTTTCGAGGCCCCTAAAGCCTACTTTAATCTCACCTCGATGTGCGTGCACAGCCCGAGCGCATAGTCGGGAAGTCTTTATGTGGAAAATGTCTTGAACTGTTGAATTTATGATAATTAATGGAATAAAGTTGACTTTGGTCAACATTTTTGGTAAACGGACCCGGACCCGTGATTTGACGGTCCCAGAGGGTCCGTAGGAAAATATGGGACCTGGGCGTATGCCCAGAAATCGAATTCCGAGGTCCCAAGCCCGAGAAATAAATTTTTAAAGAAAAGTATTTTCTGAAAATAAGAAAGACTTTTCAAAATGAACTTTAATGTGGAATCTGGGTTACCGGGCCCGTATTATGGTTTCGATGCCCGGAACGGATACAATATGTGTTATATGAGTTATCTGTAAAATTTGGAAGGAAATGGACTTGGTTTGACGTGTTTCGGATCCAAATGGGAGAATTTAGAAGTTTATGAAGTTTGAGAAAATTCTATAGATTTTTGAGTTTAATTCATTGTTTTTTATGTTATATTAGTGGTTTAACTACTCGAATAAGTTTGTAGGGTGATTTTTGAAGTCATGTGTATATTTAGTTTTGAGCCCCGAGGGCTCGGGTAAGTTTCGGGTGGGTTCCGGGATGTTAGAGTTGAAAAAGCAGTGTTGGTGCACCAGTTCTGGTGTGCCCGCACCTGCGAGCCTTGGGCCGCAGGTGCGGATAAGCAGCCGCAGGTGCAGTCCAGCCCCAGCCAGCCCAATTCCATAGGTGCGACATATTCTTCGCAGAAGCGGCTCCGCGGGTGCGGCAGTGCCTCCGCAGGTGCGGCCCTCAGTGGCTTAGCCCATTTCCGCATGTGCGATTGATTTTCTGCACCTGCGAAAGCGCAGGTGCGAGGGTCGGGCAATGTTTAAGTTTATTGTTCATCCGATTCTTCTTCATTTTTCTTCATCAAAAAGGGACCAAGGGCGGATTTCTCTAGAGAGTTTCTTCTCAAATCATAGGTAAGTAACCCCTAACTAGTTTCTTTCAACTTCTTAATGATTTCATCAACTTTTATCAAGAATTGTAGGGCTTTAATGGTAGAAAATTAAGGATTTGGGTAGAGTTAGGGCTTTTTGATTTTTTGGGAATTCGACCTCGTTTTGGAGTCGGATTTTGAAACAAATTGTATATCGGGTTCGTGGGGAATGGGTGATCGGGTTTTGGTCCGAACCTCGAGTTTGGACAAAGTGGGCCCGGGGTCAAATTTTGGTATTTTTGGAAGAATGATGGGAAATGAATATTTAGGCTTTGGGATTGGATTATTGAGTCATTATTGATATTGTTGAGTCGATCATGTCTAGATACTATCATTTCGGAGTTGGATTCGAGAGGGAAAGCAGTGCTAGAGGATTGATTTGGATTCTTGTAATCGAGGTAAGTGCTTGGCCTAACCTTAGCTTGAGGGAATAGGTACAGAGTCTTATTTGCTATGTGTTATCCCATGTCCAACGTATAGGCGAGGTGACGGGTACCTATATGTTGTGGTCAAGTATGCCCGTGAATTGAACTTAATGAATTTCATAGTTTTCTTTGATATTCTCTGTGTTATGAATTAATTATTATTCTGGAAGTGATACATTGGGGATATATCATAATGTAGATTGTTATTGGTTACTCGTTCGGTTGAGGATTATTTGTAAAATTATACTTCTGAGTGAGATTGGTTATAGTTAAGTCTCTTGCCGGGACGGTAGAATCCTTGTTGAATATTTCATGTTACGCACGAGGGGACATTACGTGTCGAGTTATTGTAAGGTTATGCACGAGGGGACATTCTATGCCGAGTGATTATTTAATTATGCACGAGGGGACATTCAGTACCGAGTGATTGTGAGGTTATGCACGAGGGGACATTCTGTGCCGAGTGATTATTTATTTATGCACGAGGGGACATTCTGTGCCGAGTGATTGTGAGGTTATGCACGAAGGGACATGTCGTGCCGTTTCCGTTTTATTTACTTGTTTCAGAGCTGTTAATTCCTGATGTTATTTATGCAATCCAATTGTTATCTTGTTCTGATGTTTCAGCTAGTTATTTCCTTTTGTCCCCAGCATGTTCTCCCCCGTTGTTGTATTTATTTGCTTATTTCCTATCATTATTTCATGTATACTATTGAATTGCACAGGTGTTATGTGTGGTCGTGTCCTAACCTCGTCACTACTTCGCCGAGGTTAGGCTCGGCACTTACTCAGTACATGGGGTCGGTTGTACTGATGTTACACCTGCACTTCTTTATGTTGTGCAGATACGGAGCTGGACCCAGTGGACATTGAGCGAGGGAGTATCCTTCAGTCCACGGCGACACCGAGGTAATCCTACAGGCGTTCGCAGGCCTTGGCGTCACCATATATTTCTGTCCTTCTGTCTTATTTTGTATTTCTAGACAGCTACACTTGTTTATTTCAGACTCATGTGTTTAGTAAATCTTAGACTGTCCTATAAAAAAAAATTATGACACCAGTTCTGGGGGTATGTTTAAGGAAATTTCGTAAGATTTATTATCTAAGTTGTTGTATTTCTTATCTTCCGCAATCTTATTTCTATTTGTTCTTGTATTTCATTTTTTTGTGCTAAATAATAAAGGAATAAATCAGAATAACCAGTAACGTTGGCTTGTCTAGCGGGTTCAACGTTAGACGCCATCACGGCCTGAAGGTGGGATTTCGGGTCGTGACATTTTTTTTCAAGTGGCGCTTATTCTTTCATTTTTCAAAACACTGCACATTTTCCCTATTTCATTGGTTCCACTCAAAAACCAAACCAACCACCCCACACTTTAACTTTTACATACTTCATAACAATTCAAGTGCTCATGGGAGGTAAAGGGGTTCAAACAGATGGGCCGTTCAAACAATTGGGTAAGGTTTGTAATGTGGTTGCCAAAGAAACAGGCTCATAGGCTCAACGGGGTTAACTACGATAGATCACATTTAGGTGGGTATACTTCATATATCTGGCTTAATCAAAGAAATGTCTATATCACTTCTAAGACTGAATAAAGCTACTATTTCGCTTTGCAAACACACAGGGCAAGTTCTAGGCATCAAATGCAGAACATAAAACACACTACAACTCACACACACTTGGCACATGACTCTCTCCAGATTGGCTTATCAAAACACTCTCGTCTGAGTACTCAAGTCAGTTACAAACATACAATTTAAGGCACTCTAACAAGAATCAACATTGAGACTAAGTGTCACACTCTAGTGTCTACTGTGTTTCGGTATAACAACGTTAAGGGATTCTCTTCCTATCTCAGCTCATCGCCCATAAGTACCAACTAAAAACTAAAAACAAAATAAACAAATACTAACCACACCCGGTTCAACCTAAACCCTTGGAAAAGAACCGCGGTCCAAAGAAAAATCAAGGGGGAGATACTACACTACCTAAAACAGAAAATCTTTTTGGTATTTTCTTTAGACTTACTTCCCTCAATAAAACTGTCTAGGAAATCCGTCGTCAAGAAGAGTCCAACATATTTCTTGTTTTTTTTTAATGGTCAACTTAGACCCTCAAGAACCCCGTCAAATTAGATCTGTCGTCGGGACAAGTCGACTTACATAATTAAACTACTACTTAAAACAAAAAAACAAAAGAAAACATACAACAATTATGTTCCTACATATATACACATACAATGAAGTGTCCCCCACCCCACACTTAAAAGGAAGACATGTCCTCATGGAATACACAATAAAGAACTGTGAGGTAAAGGAACTTCCCTGAAGGATCAATCTTGATCGGAGACCGTCCCCGGGTCCAGATGACAAGCACTATCCATAGCCCGCAGTCAACCCATTATTTTCTTCTCTGATTTTGCATGTTAGGTGGCTAGCGCATCAACTCGCGACCCCAATTCGGTGACCGAGGTACGCAAACCTGCCATCTCCTGCTCCAGATTGTCCAGCCTATGACTCCGACGGGCCTGCTACGTCGGCAACATGCTCATGAGTGGGAAGCTCCGCCCCCACTTCTACATGTTCGTCCTCCTCCTCCTCAGGATCATTCTCCCCATCAGCACCACCAGCCTCCACATGATCCTTCCCAGTAGTTATCTTATCTGCTTGAAAGGCGGCCTCTATCGGCACTTTGCCATCTACCGCCAAATTTTCCGGCACCCGCTCTGCACAGCATAATCTAGTGACAAGAGAGGGGAAGAAGAAGTCATACCTCTTAATTGGACAGCGAACAAATATCTCCTCGTGCATGAGCTTGGACACATCAAAGGCGTGGCCATTCATGAAACACCAGATCAAACAAGCACGAGGAGCATTCACCTCCGTGGTGTTATGGGATGGAATTAGGCGGTTGTTGATGAGGTATAGCCAACACTTCGCTTCAAAGGTGAGTGTCAACGACTTGAACTTAGCCCCATATTTATACCACTCAATCTCCTTGCCAGGGGCACAGATAGTTTGCAGGAACGTCTCCAACTGAGTGAAGCGTCTACCATACGCCTCATAGAAGTCATCCATCTCCGCCACGGGACCCGGCAGCTAGTAGGTTCTCCGAATGGCTTCCACAGAGGCGTCAACAGGACTCTTTCTCACGATGACCACATCATTCCTCTACTCCGAAACATTTGCATAAAATTCTCTCACCACCATCGCATTAGCTTCGTCCCGTTCTTCAAAGAAAACATCCAACCGGCGCCAGAGCAGCTCATTGTACATGTTCGGACAGTCATACCGGAGGGACGTTGTATCCATGCCACGTTCTGGTATTGGCACCTTTGATTCCTTATCAGCAAACTGTTCCTGAGCCTTAGCGAATACGAACTTGTTGCTATTATAAGAACGAGCATCAGTTAAAGCTAGTGCTCTAGATGATTCCGCTTGTCTGCTGGAGGAAGGACCGGTGGCTTGGCGCTTTCTGGGGGTGCCATATTATCTATAATAAGGAACATCATTAGCGCAGTACAAAAGAAGTGACCCACCTGTGGTTACCTAGACTTCACCCTTACAGTTGGTCACAATTATCATTGACATTCACTGTTGCATTTAAACAAACACTTGGTGGGCATCATTCACTGGATCCCCCAATTGATCATGTTGTAACCCAATTACCACCACAATTTCCCCAAATTCAACCAGCTAAGTTAAGAGATACAACTCCACAATTATCACCACCCACAAGTACTACGTATACACTACAAATTACTTCTAAGAAAAGAGAAGAAAAACTACTACCTAACAAAGAATTAAAAAGAAAACCTAACAAAAATTGGCAAAGAGAAAATATATGAGGTGTGACAAGATTGTGAGAGTTGAAGAAGTATGTTGAAGGTTGAATTAGCAATGAACTTGGGAGGATGAGGTCTGAGAGTATTTTGGGGAGGGAGAGAGGCGTGTGTTTTGGGGTGGGGAGAGTAAGAGTTTTAGAAGTGTTTTAGGAGGAATAGGAGAAGGGGGTTTAAGGTTGGGTAAATAAGAAATAAGAAAAAAATTAAAATCAAAATGAAAAAATAAAATTAAAAAAGTAAATAAAAAAAAATAACTGGCCAAACCTGTCCGGCAACCTACAGGTTCGGTCCTAGCGCGGTCACTAGTAGCGTCGAGGCGAGGCAGAAGGGAAGCTGATTAGCGCGGCCAATCTACTCCCAGGAAGATTAATCTTCGATATGCGCGGTCCAAGCGCGGGCACAAGCGCGGCCGCGTACGTGGATCTCGAAATTTTTCACTTTTTTCTACCTTTTTCCTCGGGTCGTCTGGACTTAACACTCGCCTAAGCTCACATGCATATGTTAGTACATACATACAGTCAAATAAAATTCTAACTACACCAACTCACTACGCATTGGGTTGCCTCCAAACCAGCGCCTTTGTTAATGTCGTGGCACGACAATTACAACAAGTTAATGGGTTGCCTCCCATGTAGCGCCTGATTTAACGTCGCGGCACGACGCAGATGAGCGCATTTAAGGCTCACTCGACCTCTGAGGTTCAGTCAGATGTATCACGGATACTTCCTTGGTTTCATCCATGCCCACATACGGTTTCAATCTGTGCCCGTTGACTCTAAATATGTGGGAATCTTTTTCTAAAGCAATCTCTATGGCACCTGAAGGGAGCACTTCGACCACACGAAATGGCCCAGACCATCGTGACTTGAGTTTACCAGGAAATAGCCTTAATATTCAATTATAAAGAAACACCGTATCTCCGGATTTGAAGTTTCTCTCAACAATGTTCTTATCGTGAAACCTCTTCATTCTTTCCTTGTACAACCTCGTGCTCTCGAAAGCAAGATATCTGAACTCATCTAGCTCATGCAATTCTGTGACTCTATTTGTGCCCGAAGCCTCAAAGTCCAGATTTAGCTGCTTCAATGCCCACCAGGCTCTATGTTCTAGTTCCACTGGCAAGTGACAGGCCTTCCTGAACACCAACTTGTATGGTGACATACCAATTGGTGTTTTGAAGGAGGTTTTGTAGGCCCAGAGTGCATCATCTAGCTTTTTCTCCCAATCATTTCTTGTGGCGTTCACAGTTTTAGTCGGCACACTCTTTATTTCTCTATTAGACACTTCGACTTGTCCATTGGTCTGAGGATGGTATGTGGTCGCCACCTTGTGGTGCACATCGTACTTTGCTAACAATTTCTCGAAGGCTCGATTGCAGAAGTGCATGCCTCCGTCACTAATAATAGCTCTCGGGATCCCGAAACGGGTGAATATATTCTTCTTCAAAAATCCAACCACCACCCTTACATCATTGGTGGGGAAAGCTGCAGCTTCCACCCATTTGGACACATAATCTACAGCAACAAGTATGTATTTATTGCCATAGGAGCTGATAAAGGGGCCCATGAAGTCTATCCCCCATACATCGAACACTTCAACCTCTTGAAATGGGTTCATGGGAATCTCATGGCGACGGGAGATGTTCCCAGTTTGCTGACATTCATCACAGCCCTTCACCCATTGATGTGCATCCTTAAACATAGTTGGCCAGTAGAACCCAGCTTCTAGAACTTTTGCTGCCATCCTGACTCCTCCAAAATGTCCGCCATATTGTTCTATCTCGGGGCCACACCTCTGGATCATATTGTCAACACAAATTCTAAACAGATAAGGTTCATCCCAGTAATATTTGCAGCAGTCACTGTAAAACTTTTTCTTTTGCACAGAGGAAAGGTCATAGGGGACTATACCACTTGCCAGGTAATTTGCGTCTGCATACCATGGAACTTCCTCAAGGCTTGTAGCGAGTAGCTTCTCGTCTGGAAAGGCTTCCAGAATATCCTCTGCCTCAACTGAGTTTTCAGCTCCTTCAAGTCGCGATAGATGATCCGCGACTTGGTTTTCCGTGCCCTTACGGTCATGAATCTCCAGGTCGAGCTCTTGCAGTAGCAGCACCCAACGAATCAGGCGCGGTTTGGAATCCTTCTTTTCAATCAGGTACCTGAGAGCAGCATGATTAGTGTATACAATTACCTTAGAGCCAATCAGGTATGATCTGAACTTGTCAAAGGCAAAAACCACCGCCAGCATCTCATTTTCAGTCACAGTGTAGTTCAGTTGGGCTCCACTCAACGTCCTACTTGCGTAGTAAATTGGGTGCATTATATTGTCTTTCCGTTGTCCTAACACTGCTCCCACTGCATAGTCACTGGCGTCACACATGAGTTTAAACGGTTGCTCCCAGTCGAGGGCAACAATGATGGGTGTTGTGACTAGCCTCTTCTTCAACTCCTCGAATGCTACCCTATAATTGTCAGAAAACACGAAAAGGTGATCTTTTTCTAACAACTTACATAGAGGGTTGGAAATTTTGGAGAAGTCTTTGATGAATCTCTGGTTGAAATCGGCATGCCCGAAGAAGCTCCTGATTGCTTTAACTGATGTGGGAGGTGGAAGCTTTGCTATCACATCAACTTTAGCTCGATCCACCTCGATTCCCTTGCTTGATACCAGGTGTCCCAAGACTATACCCTCTTGTACCATGAAATGGCACTTTTCCCAATTGAGTACAAGGTTAGTCTCGATGCACCTCTTCAACACTCGGGTCAGATTTGTAAGGCACTCATCGAATGAATTTCTCACCACTGAGAAATCATCCATGAATACCTCCATTATGTCTTCAATCATGTCGGTGAATATGGCCATCATGCACCTTTGGAATGTGGCGGGTGCATTGCATAGGCCAAAGGGCATCCTCCGGAAGGCAAAAATCCCATATGGACATGTGAACGAGGTCTTCTCTCAGTCATCTGGTGCAATGGAGATTTGGTTGTACCCTGAGTACCCATCCAAAAAACAGAAGTAAGACCTCCCTGCCAGTCTGTCAAGCATCTGATCAATGAAGGGAAGTGGGAAGTGGTCTTTCCGGGTGGCTAGATTCAATTTCCTATAGTCCATGCAAATTCTCCAGCCTGTGACAGTTCTTGTAGAGATCAGCTCATTGATATCATTTTTCACCACCATCATACCACCCTTCTTAGGAACACACTGCACTGGGCTAACCCAGTTGCTGTCAAAGATGGGGAAAAGGATTCCCGCATCTAACCACTTAATAATCTCCTTCTTCACCACTTCCTTCATATTGGGGTTCAGCCTTCTTTGGTGTTCCCTAGAAGGTTTGTGCTCCTCTTCCAGCAGAATTTTATGCATACAATACGTTGGGTTGATCCCCCTTATGTCTGCCATGGTCCACCCAATGTCAGTCTTGCACTCCGTGAGTACCTGCAAAAGTTATTGTGCCTTCACATCTAACAAACTAGATGAGATAATAACAGGTAATGTGGATTTAGGTCCTAGGAACGTGTACCTGAGATGGGCGGGCAGTGGCTTCAACTCCAGCTTTGGTGGTTCTTCTATGGATGGCCTCGCTGGAGAAGTTTCTTTTTTTTCTAAGTGCAGGGGCTCAACTTCAAGTGATCTCTTCCAAAAGCCTTTGCCCTCAAGAGTCAGCACCCATTCTATCAATTCTTCTCCATTCACCTCTTCTAAATTCATAAGACATGCAGCAAGGGGATCCTCAATAGTCAAGGTCTCATCATCCTCTTCCAGGATTACATCCACGGCATCAATAAGAGAACAATTGGAAAATTCACTTGGTCGCCTCATAGATTTCTGCATGTTGAATGTTATCTCCTCATCGTTCAACCTCATCTTGAGCTCCCCAGTTTCACAATCAATGAGAGCTCGCCATGTGGCCAAGAACGGACTTCCCAAAATTATGGGAATTTATTCATCCACCCTACAGTCAAGAATTACAAAATCTGCAGGGAACACAAATTTCCCTACCTGCACTAACACGTCATCTAGAATACCTGAGGGTCTTTTCACAGTTCTGTTGGCCAGTTGCAACAACATGAACGTCGGTCTAGCTCTTCCAATCCCCAACCTATTGTAGATAGCCAGGGTCATAAGATTAATGTTGGCCCCCCAAATCACAGAGTGCCTTGGTAAAGGCAAAGTTACCAATGGTGCAGGGAATTGTGGAACTCCCTGGGTCGGACAACTTTTCAGCAACTGGTCTAGTCACCACAGCACTGCAGGTCTGAGTTAGAGTCACTGTGGCCAAGTCTTGGAAGTCGAATTTTTGGGACATCAAGTACTTCATCATTTTTGCATAACCAGACATCTCCTTCAAAGCATCAATCAATGGAATATTTACCTGAATCTGTTTCAACATCTCCAAGAACTTCTTGTATTGCTCATATTTCTGGTACTTGGCCAGCCTCTGTGGGAATGGTGTTGGAGGTCTCTTCTTACCAATGATTTGGGTTTTCTCTTTATCAGACACTACCTCTACTACCGGCTCCTAGGCTATCTTAGCTTCTTTCTCAGTCTCAATCTGTGTGTTGGTTTCTTTCTAGGCAGGCTGCATTGTCACCTTTGTCAGTCTTGTTGAATCATCTAGCTCAATGGGCACTGGTACAAGTGTCTCAGCCTGTCTGCTTTCTCGAGCCCTATCTTGCTCCAAGTCTAGGTTTCTGTCGTTACGTAAACTCACTGCCATCAGCTGTTTTGGGCCCTGATCTTTTGGATTTACCTGAGTGTCTGCAGGTAATGTCTCGTGAAGACGATTATTCAATGACATCGAAATCTGACCCAATTGCACTTCAGTGTTCTTTATGGCCGACTCATGTGCATCTACTCTTTCAGTCACTTTTGCATTTGACCCAATAACCTGCTGCATCATTGCCTCGAGTTTAGCAAACCCATCTTCCTGTCTCACACCATGTTGCTGCTGAGGAGGATGATAACCCTACTGCTGATTTTGGTTGTTGTACCCCAGTGGCCTTTGGTAGGGCGTCACATTACCGTGAGGTCGTATGGCTCCCATATTTCCATTGTTGTGTTGCGGCTGGACTGGCCTGTAATTAGACACATAATTCATGTTCTCAGGGTAGTGATGGTGATCGCTTTCAGCATTCCACTGGATACCAATTGGCTGACTAATGCAAGATGTGCATAAGCCCTCATTGGTTGTATCTACAATGTGAACCTGTTGCTTCTGCCCTGACTCTTCCACCTTTTTGGTGAGTATGCTCATTTGTGTCATTAAGGTGGCCATATTTTCATCAAGAGTGTTGGCTGGATCTAAGGCCACTGAGTGAACTACTGGAGTGATGGGTGCATTCCTGTTTGTCCATCCCGAATTTTGTGTCATCTTTTCAAGCAGGATCTGGCTTCCTCTCCTTCATTTGCTCAAGAATGTTCCACCAGTTGAAGCATCAACATTAGCCTTCACGCTATCTGCTAGACCCATGTAAAATCGTTGCCCCAACATATGCTCTGGAATACCGTGGTGCGGACATATAACCAACATCCCTTTGAATCGTTCCCATGTTTCTTGCAATGTTTCCGTTGGTTTCTGTCTGAAGCTCAAAATTTTATCAATTTGCTGAGCAGTCTTGTTGGGTGGATGAAACTTGTTCACAAATTGTTTGACTAACTCCTCCCATGTATTGATGGAATTGATAGGGAGTGAATTTAGCCAAGTCTGGGTTGCTCCTGTCACTGAGAATAGAAACAACAACAGCTTTATTGCTTCCTGAGTCACATTGGGCTGCCTTTGAATTTTGCAGATTGACAGAAAATTCTTCAAGTGCTGTTGAGGATCCTCAATGTATGACCCCAAGAATAGTCTCTTGTTTTGCAACAAGTGCAGCATGTTATTTGTTATTTGAAAATATTCAGCCTGTATCTGCGGGACTACTATTGTTGTGGCTAAATTCTCTAATGTGGGTTGTGCCCAGTCATATAGGGCAGCCTCTAGCTGCGCAGCTGGGTCTACCACGTTATCCCCATTATTGTTTTTGTTGTTCACCAGATCTGCCATGTCTGGTTCAGGTTGTTCAGTTGATTGTTGTCGTTTGCTTTTCCGGTTGGCCCGATTCAAGTCCTTGAAAACTTGCTCGGGATCTGATAATGCTTCAAACACTTCACCAGTTCTCGATGAGTTTCTAGGTATGCACCTGTACAACCAAGTTAGCAAACGTTAAAATTTAATTTTACGGATTGAAAAGGAAGAAAATTGATTACACTAAGAATTTTTGTATTTCTTTCAACTGTAATTGATAACACCGTTAATTCCCCGGCAATGGCGCTAAAATTTGATCACGCTCAACTATGCCTTATAAAAAGGACTAAGCGGTCGTTGCAAATATAATCCGGGTATTTAGCCCAAAGTCGAATCCCACAGGAAATTAACCTATCAATTACTTTTGCCAAACTCATTAAATTCTCTGTAATCAACTCCCAGATGTTTTGAATAACAATTGGTGATATTTATACTAACTATGACTGAATAAGATTAATCAAACTAAGAGCTAACTAAGACTGAGTTGTAAACAAATAAGAGAAGGGTCTAAGGTTGTGATTTCCACTATTGATGGACTCCTTTCCTGTTATGTGTCACATAGATTTGTCTAATCTTCTCTATCGATCATGAGCACTCTTACTACCATAACTCTCTCCCTTGTAATTACAACAATTTACTAGGCGCACTCTCCCGAGTTACGCTAGCTGGCTTTTATTACAGCTCACTTAGATCGCAACCAAGATTTCATTATCCCTTATCCCACCTTTAAATCCTTGGTTATTGATTCCTCATATACTTTGGGAGTGGTGATGTTCAACAACTACTTAAATATGCACTCTCTCCCGAGTAATACATACTAAATAGGTAATGCTAGCTAATTGAGGGCCCTTCAATTAACTACAACTGAAATGTAGTTGAACAAATACAGATTAAACCGGGCAAACTATATTAACACAACAAGAAGTTCATCCTTCAACAGGTTCCATCAAAATCCTAGACTAAATAAATTAGCTATTCATAATTGTGTTCATAATAACAACAGCAAAATTCATCATGAATGATAAAAACAAAAGAAAGAAAGATAGAACTCGATGCCGAATTATCCTCCTTGCCTCTTGCCTCTTCTTTCCTTGAACAAAACTATAAAAACCTTGATATCCTATCTTTTGGGCAAGATGGACCTTTTATAGGTTAAGTGGAATTACTCTTGATCTTCCAAAATTGCCCCCGGAAGTTACCGCGTTCTGGACGAATTAGCGCGGCCGCGCTCGAACCGCGCTAGTGGCCGCGTTAAATGCAATCTACACTGTCCCGTTTCTTCTGGACTAGCGTGGCCGCGCTAATGACCATGCTAGTGGCCGCGCTAATGGAACTTTATTCTGCCCTGTTTCTCCTGCTCCAGCGTGGCCGCGCTAAGGCCACGCTCGGCCCACGCTAGAGCGGGTTAACTATTTTTCTCTTTTTCTCTTCCTTCTTTCACACGTACTCAACTCCGAGGGGCTTTCCTTGCTTTAATTTAGCTCCAAACATTGTCCTATGTCCTCATAAGCACGACTTGCTCCTGCAAAACATAAAATCCACAATTAGAGCCATTTTATCGTCATTTAACCTTCCTAGAACAGTGAAGCATAGTAAAGTTGGGGTATAAATAGTCGCTAAACTACATGAATCTAGCCTATTATCAGGGATCATGATCGCATTTCTTTATATCTAACTTTTTCTGTTAACACATAGCTAGACAATATTGCAATAGAAATAAAATTGAAGCAAATGGAACTTATTTCAAAAAAAACAATTCTTTAACACAACAACATATAACATTGTTTACTAATATTGTTTAGTAGTAAGTAATAAATAATACTATACCTTTTGGTTGCGAAATGTTGTGTAAGTTGTAGAACTCCTGTGTGACAAAGGAAAAGAAATTAAAAACTGATTAGTTGCTTTAGGCATATTGTCAAACACCTTAGCTATAGTATGCACAGCGTTGTAGTAGAGTATGCACCTCTGCAGAGAATATTCGGAAGAGGCATTTGAACTAATAATGCATATATAGAATTTTCAAAGGACATGAAGAAAGAACGGGCAAAAAAAAAAGTATCATGCGTCAAAAAAATACAAAAATGGTACACTTGTAACTGAGAAGAAAAAGAACAAAAAGGCACAATCCGTTTAGAATTTCCCAAGTGAAATGAAGATTTCTAAATCAGTAATCTCTATGACAAAGAGAATCAAACTTTTACTTACTCACTAAGTTGTATCGCGCGCATCAGGAGGAATAAAATATAGGCAAAAGACTACAAAGAATATGTTACAGCTACTGAAATCCATGCACAACACCTTAGTAAAGTCGTCGGTGAGCGAGAGGGAAAGGGGTTCAGTATACATTTTTAGATGTTAAAATACGGTATTTATCAAGAGGAAAATAGTATACGTGTTACGGAACAGTGCAATACAGTATATTTACCCCTGAATAGATTCCTAGTTTCAAAATTGTCGTGTTACTCGCACTTTGCGTAGGATTTAAGAAACATCAATAAAATTTTAAAAAAAAATTTATCGAGTTAATAACAAATGTGAATATTATCTCTCTTTTTATGAGAAAGAAAATCGCCAATAAATAAAATATATTTGGTTTAATTCATAAATTTAGTTTATTTGTAGCAAATAATCAATGTGATGTATAGTTAATTGTACATTATCAATGAATATAACTTAAGTTTTATCTAATTAAGAAAGTCCAAGACCAAGAAAAATAAAACCTAAAATAAAAATAAAAGTTGCATAGATTCTTAAAGCTGCCAATTATACAAATAAATTAAATTAAATTATTGTTTGTTGTATATTGAGAAGCTGAAAATTTCTATAAGAAAAAATATATACTTTTTGACAAAAGATCATTAGGAAGACCTTCTCCTCTTACTTTGCAACATATGTTAAAACTTTTATTCCGTTAATTTATTGTATTATTCTGGTAGTTAAAGCATGATTTTATGTGATACATTTAATTGAGTAACTGTCGTATTAAATTAGAGATAATGCCACACTTTAAGAATAAAATTCACCAAGCATTCACATGAACAATTAATTTGTTTAATAAAAAATCTTTTCAATAACACACTTAATAAGATAAGAATCAAAACTAATTGTGTGTAAATCCTAAAATTAGAATAATGAGTATTCTTTGCAAGTTGATTATGAACTTCACTAAGTTTTCAATCTTCGATAGCATAACCCGAAAATAAAAAATATTTTATTTCATAAAGTTAATAACTCGTTGTCTAGTGATTTTTAAACTACTGAAAGCACGCCTTATTCACAGTTTAAATTTTTGATCGGTAATAACCTATTATTACATGTGATTTCTTAATTAATTAGATTACATTATATGTTAACTTAAAGTTATCTACAAATTGCCAATGTCATATCTTAATGCCTAATTTAAAAAAGTTCATTGAAGAAAAGAAATAGACGTAAAAGAATTAAGAACATATAGAAAAATATATTTATAAAAATGATAAATCTATATATAACAGGAAAAGAAAAACACATTAGAATCTCACTCCGACATCGAATAAAATCACGACTCAAAGTTAGTGCAATTGTAGAGTACAAATATATACAACAAAAAATAGATATCAAAATCTCTATGTATATATTATTTGAAAAGAAAATCACTACTTCAACTTATACAACATAAACGTAAATATGACAAAATCAAAGACCATTAATGAGAATTGTGAAATACGTTTTATTTCTATCTTCACCTCATTATTTGACACTTCCTCTTAAACATTCTTCTTAAGATTCACATATGTATGGAATATCTTCGTGCATTTACCTTAAACAAAAAAAAAAGAATAGAAATTATACCATATCCTAGTATAGTCTTTCTTTTCCGCTACAACCTTTGACATTGAGATAGCTCAAACCATCATAAGCAAAATATAAAATTAGTGTCAATTGATGTGTGGCTAGAATTCGTGATTTTAAGCATTATATACCTCGCATTTTATGTGCTTT
>ML383966.1:1832-17178 GCA_005239525.1 Nicotiana knightiana
GTATGACTCAACTGATCATAAATCTTCACGAGAAATAAGGACACAATAATTTACTATGCTTCTAGCTATGATGAACCAGCGACCTCTATATCCTAGTGAAGAGAGGAAGTTCCATTTGTCTAATTCGTCAAATTTTCTGAACTTTCTTCCTTCATAAAATTTACAAGGCAAAAGATGAATTAGCGTATTGCACAATTTGCCTTCTCTTAAAAGTATCGTCCAGTATTCACCAGCTCATCTCACAACATGCAGTTCAAGAATTGTATGAGAAAATTTTTAACTAAATAGAAAACAAGAATAAACATACAATATGAACTGGATTTGTAATATTCCACTCAGCAACTCCTGCACGAATATATGTGTTTCGACTGACATAAATACCTGTAGGATAAAAATAAGAAGACTTGAAATTAGAGTCATTAACACAAACCAACCAAATTTTTACAGCCTATGACAGAAACATCCTGATAGGGAAATTCACTTGCTCAGATGAGATGAGAAGTAAATTTAAGACAAATATATTGATATATGGTACATCACCTTATGTCGTATACCATCCACAGAGAGATTTATTTTGGAAAATGCAATCGCTGCATTCCTATCAAATACACTATACCCAGCTTTAAGTCACTTCCTGGAAAACTTTATAATTCCAGCTTTTACCAAATATTGGATGCTCTATAGCAAAATTCTATTGATGCTTCAAGGAGCAACCAAAAATTCTACCAAACATCAGCAACTCTTACCACTATCTTTAGTAGAAAAGCTATATAGAAATGAACATCAACAAACACTGTTTTGCAGAAACACGTAGGAACATGTACCATTACTTTTCTTACACATGACACACCAATTAGCGCATAAAACTTGGGAACCTAAAGGCTCTTCCAAATACAGGATTAGTGTGTTGTATTATTCCAGCGACCAATGACCAAATGACAGATTGGATTTGAGGATAATTAAAATGCAGCGTTGTAATAATGAATAATCTGAGAATTGTACACCAAGAAGTCGCCTATCTAGCCAAAAAGTAACAAATAGAAGTTAAATACTGGCATTCTAGTGTCTTGGAAAAAGCATCTATTTCATTTTTCACCAAATCAATAATCAGAATACATAACATTCCAAAATCCCATGAAAGGAACAGTATAGCAAACCATCCCCACACATGTCCTCAATCTGCTCTCCCTCCCAAAATAATGATTTCCCAGGAGTATTTTAATTAATTAGGAACTTCTTGTCATAGAAACAGGTGCGAATATCACGAGTTAAAAGAATAACCACCGCAACATAGTATACTTCGAAGCAATTGTGCAACCATATCTTACCATCTGTACGAACCCTTGGTCTTAAAAGCCACATTTTTCTCCATGAACCATCATACTTCAACTGAAGGGCCTTATAGTTTTCTACCACTCCAGCAACCTTCAAAGAAAGAGGCATAATTTCTAAAGATCAATAATCAAGCTTACTAGTGGTAATAGAACTACCAGAACCAGTACCCACGGTACCTGCCAAGTCTTTAGACATGCATTGCGCCAAAATACAGGGTTCCGAATTGTATACCTCCACTTTCGACAAACACAAGCTGCCCTACCCATGGTGTATGGAGTCATTCTTGAGAAGATCTACATAATATCAATCATAAATTATGATAAGTCTCCGACTTCCTCACCTTAGCTATAGAGAGACAGGAAGGAGGAAAATCTAATATTTCAATCTACAAACAGCATAATCTTTCTCAAGTATATCTGATTTGACACAGCAGATTGGCAATCATATCTTATTATGTTAATACTTCTTTAAAAGGTAAGTCGAGTGGTGGTACAAAATCATATGTAATGGAGACCACCGCATACATAATTCTTAATTGCCTTCAGTGCTCTAAATTTGAAACCCCCCACCCCACCCCCACCGAGGGGAAGCAACAAGTTGGAGGGAGGGAGGGAGGGAGAGAGAGAGGCGGGTTGGCTGAAGGCTAATTCGATAAAATTTCTTCGATAACTAGCTAACCAGCCAGAGAAAGAATCAAAGAAAAAGGTCACTGTTATGCTTGGCTGCAAAGCTTGACTTGAGTACTATAATGAGATCATAGAGTCCAGCATGCCCAATCTCCAATGAAGAAGAGATACGATCCAACCTTTCTTCTAAAGATGAAGAATCGAAGAGGAAAAAAGGCTTAAAGTAGTAAAGCTGGTCTCCACATAGGGGGCTAACTAGATATCACCTCACTGTAAATGTATGAGTAAACCAGAACAGCCACAAAAACCTCTTACTTTCTGTTTTTTTCCTTTTGATATTTATAAAAAAAAATAATATCATTTATAGTTCCGATACCTAAAAATTGACTTAGCAGACCATCTCCGTTACAGGTCTTATCAATATTGTTCAGCTTCCTGGTGTCACAAAGCATTTCAAGCACTTGCCATATATTTACATGTTGATACAAAATTACAGAGGAAAATTCATTGAAATCCAGGAAAGTATACCTCAAAAAGAAGTTCATCAGGTAGAACCCGGTGTATCAGTGCAGGATCAACAAACAGCTTACTACTAGCACTTCCAAAAGGAGCGACAGGTTTAACATTAATCCCGTACAAATCTGGAAGGAAAGCCAGGTGAGTCGAAACTAGTTTATTCTACACAAATTCGTCATCAAAACCAAATGTCAGCAAAAAGAACCCAAGACACAATGAATAGTTTATGCAGCTAGAAATTGCTAGGAGCAATGTAATTAACGTAAACAATGACAAAGGGCACTGATAATACCAAGCCATGGCCTTTGAGGTACAATGAACTGAGAAGCCCTCAACCGTGCAGCAGTTTCAAGTTCCACTGCGAGTTTAACTGTGTAATCTGCAAGATATGAGCCATTTTCAGTGATTGATAACCAAAATTATAGAATAAGAAGAGCATGACAACACCAAAAAGGAAAAGTTTCTAGTTCTGTAATTAACACAAAAAACTGGTGCAAAATTTTTTCCAAAAGCTGATAAAAACCCAGGTGACAAGACTAAAGCATAGGGATTGCCGAAAAAGTTATATATTCTCAGCATAAGTTGGAAACAAATACTTACATTACTCGAAAGAATTAAACAAATCGCTAAGATCAGGCTAACAGACCTACAGTATATGAAAATTATTGAAAGTTGGGTAAGTCATATAAATTACTCTTAGGGAGGATCAGCAATATCAACTTCTCAACTAAGCAATAAGTAGAGGGCGAAAGATTCATCAAATTGCAACAACGACTAAGTCTCAGTCCCAAACGAGTTGGGATCAGTTATATGAAAACAGAAATAAAAAGTACTAGAGTTCTTTATATTTTCTACTGATGTATAAAACTTCTTTAAAAGCATAGGACATAAGTAAAAGTGCTAACGTGACTATTTCATCAAACTGCAGACGAGCATAAAATATACATGAGTCTGTGCTCTTTTATTTATCATACAGAAAACAATTCTTTTTTTCTTTTTCCTTTTTTCCTTATAAACAGTAGTGACCTGGCCTATTTGTGTGTGCCTCAACTAATCCACCAGGTACCTACTAATCACCTAGTGTTTTGGGGGATTTGAACCCTGCACTCCATGGTCTATTTCAGCTCCATTAAACACAAACATAATTCCATATGACACAATACAATAGAAGCTGAAAACGAATGTTAAAACAAGCAACACCCACGTAGGAAAAAAAAAAATTTAACAGAAAAACTTTAAAAAAAAAAATTCATTTTCCCAGCAATTAACACCCTTTTTGAATAACTTGAAACCCCAGCAAACTCCAACAGAATATTTTGAACTTTACTAACATACAACTGAGTTTCCCAATTACACACACAACCCTTTACATAACCAAAAACCTAGAAAAATCCAACCAAATAATTTGAATTTACAAATACCCAGATGATGAACACCAATTCTGGAACACAATAGAGGAAAATAATTATGAAACTAAGAAAAAGGTAACATTTTGGAGCAATTTATAGCTGACCTGATGTCATTTTATTCTGTTCCTCCACAATTTAGGAAATTGAAGAAACGGGAAGGGAATCGATTTTCCTGATTAATGGTTGCCGTCTACCCAAACACCGACTAACCGTTGTTTCTTTGCCGGGTCACTTCTGACCAGTAGTTCTTTTCTCCTTTTTCTTTTTTTTTCCTCCTTTTTTTGTTATTTTCTATTGCAGGAGTATGTGTTCTGACATTATTTGATGATATATTTTCTTTTTTCTTCTTCTCGTCAAATGCTATGAAAAATCATCAAAGGCTCCGTACATGTGCTTTTACTATTTTATGACTTGCGCGGATAGTTAGTTTGAGAATTTGAAAAAGTTCGGGTTGAAATCCAAATATTTGGTTCCTTAAGTTAGCCTTAAAAGGTTAAGTTTGACTTCGGTCAACGTATTGAATAAACGACCTCGAAATCGGGATTTGACGGTTACAATAGGTTTGTATGGTGATTTCGGACTTGGGCATATGCTCGGAACGGATTTTTGATGACCCGGGAGCGTTTAGACGCCTAATAGTGAAAGTTGATTCTTTGAAGGTTTTAGAAGTTCTTTAAATTTGGTTTGTAGTGGGTTTTGGTGATATCGAGGTCCAAACGAAATTCCGAGACCGAGAATAGTCCCGTAGTGTTATTTAAGGCTTGCACGCAAAATTTGGTGTCAATCCGAATAGTTTAAGTACGTTTCGGCGCATTACATAGAATTGAAGAACTAAAGTTCATAAGTTTGATTCATTGGTTTTGGGGTATGATTCTTAGTTTTAATGTTGTTTCGGGTGTTCCGAGAGATCGAGCGAGGCCCCCGGGGCCCCGAGTGTTAATCGGACGAGGCTCAGATCAAGTTGGAAATTGGGAGCAACAACTAAAGCTCCCAGTTGCTGTCATAATTGCACATGCGCTTGGCCATGTGTGAGCTCGCAGGTGCGAGCCACTAGTCGCAGAAGCGGAACAGCGAGGGCAGCCCAGCCACCATAGGTGCGGAAGTTTTGGCGCATCTGCGGAGAGCCGTGGTCGCAGGAGTGGATGGGCTCGCAGAAGCGGCCCCTTTTGTCCGCGGATGCGGAGCCTGGCCAGGAAAGGAAAAGGCGCACCTGCGAAGATTTTGCCGCAGGTGCGGCCAAGGCATCACAGATGTGAAAATCGTTAGGCAGAAGGGTTCATATAATATGGGACTTAGACCATTTCTAACATATTTCTCTCACTCTTGGGCGATCTGAGTTTTAAAGGAGGGTATTTCGACCTAGCTTTCGAAGGTAAGTAATTCTACCTAAT
The DNA here is from genome assembly GCA_005239525.1 of Nicotiana knightiana. NCBI lineage: Eukaryota > Viridiplantae > Streptophyta > Magnoliopsida > Solanales > Solanaceae > Nicotiana > Nicotiana knightiana. The sequence goes on from ML383966.1 coordinate 7,110, forward strand.
ATGAGTTTAATACATAGATTATGGGTAGATTTTAACATGAAAATTTGTGAAAATCATGAGTTTAGATGAAAAACTTAGATTTTGATAAAAATGAGATTTTACCACGAAAATGGTGATGGAACTTAGTGAAAATCATATATTCATGTTGGTTATGTGTAACAACTTTCTTCAAAAAATTTCGGAATCCGGGCACGTGGGCCCGCAGGTGAATTTTAAGAATCTTACATTTAGGGTTGGGTAACCTCTTTAATAGTTGGAATACGAACTTTTGAGTGTGTATTGATTAGTTTATATACCATTTGATTAGTTTCGGATTAATTCGACACCGACTTGAGGGTGTGAGCGCATTCTTGAACCGGGAAGTAGGCTTTGAGACGAGATAAGTCTCTTTTCTAACCTTGTAAGAGGGAATTAACCCCATAGATGAATTTAAATCAATGTGTAATTCTATTTGTGAGGGCTACGCCTGCACGATGTGACGAGAATCCGTGCGTAGCTACTATTCATGCTTATGTCCGGGTAGATTTAGGCTTACACCATGATTCGTTGATACCGTTGCTTGATTATGTTTTACTAATTGTTGGATTAAAGCGGAGGTTGATGATTTCAATATTTTAAAGTTTATATATATATATGGATCGGGCCTTACGATTTGGAGTTGGCCGCAATTGTTCATGCTCTTAAGATCTGGAGGCATTATCTATATGGGGTGTGTTGTGAGTTTTACACTGATCATCGCAGTTTGCAGCATTTGTTCAAGCAAAGGGATCTCAATTAGGCAGCATAGATGGCTCGAGTTACTGAAGGATTATGACATCACCATTCTTTATCATCCGGGAAAGGCGAATGTAGTTGCGGATGCCTTGAGCAGGAAGGCAAAGAGTATGGGTAGCTTGACATTCATTTTAGCAAAGGAGAGGCCACTAGCCTTGGATATTCAGTCCTTGGCTAATAGACTTGTTAGGTTGGATATTTCAGAGCCCAGCCAGTTTTTGCTTGCGTCATTTCCTAGTCCTCACTATTGGAGTAGATCAAGGCTCGCCGGTTTGATGATCCGCACTTAATGGTTCTCAGGGAGACGGTGCTACATGGTAGTGCCAATGAGGTCTCTATTGGAAAAGATGGTGTTCTGCGACTCCAGGGTCGTCTGTGTGTTCCTAATGTTGACAGCATGAGGGAGAAGATCCTAGAGGAGGAGCATATTTCTTGATATTCCATTCATCCAGGCGCTATGAAGATGTATCGTGACCTGAGGCAGCATTATTGGTGACGGCGGATGAAGAAAGACATAATTGAGTATGTAGCTAGATGCCTAAATTGCCAGCAGGTTAAATATGAGCACCAGAGGCCAGGAGGCCTACTCTAGCAGATGACTATACCTGAGTGGAAGTGAGAGCACATCATTATGGACTTCGTATTCGGATTGCCGCGGACTTTGAAAGTTTGATGCAGTTTGGCTCATTGTAGACAGATTGACCAAGCCGGTGCACTTCACTCCTATGATGACTACATATACTTCGGAGAGATTGGCCAAGATTTATATCCAGGAGATAGTTCGGTTGCATGGTGTGCCTCTTTCCATCATTTCAGACATATGTCTTCAGTTTACTTCACATTTTTGGAGAGCAGTATAGAGTGAATTGGGGACCCGTGTAGAGCTCAGCACAACATTTCATCCACAGACTGACGGGCAGCCAGAGCGGACAGTTCAGGTATTAGAGGACATGCTCAAAGCATGTGTGATTGACTTTGGAGGGCAGTGGGATCGATTCTTGCCTTTGACCAAGTTTTCTTACAATAACAGTTACCAGTCTAGCATCGAGATGGCCCCATTCGAGGCTTTATATGGTCGGTGGTGTCGTTCTCCCATTGGGTGGTTTGAGCCCGGCGAGGCTAGGTTGTATGGTACTGATTTGGTAAAGGATGCCATGGAAAAGGTAAAGTTGATTCTGGAGCGACTTCGCATAGCACAATCCCGACAAAAGAGTTACGCGGATCAGAAGGTGCGTGACTTATCATTTATGGTGGGCGAGAAGGTTCTCTTGAAAGTCTCGCCGATGAAGGGAATCATGAGGTTTGGGAAGAAGGGAAAGTTGAGCCCAAGGTTTATATGCCCATTTGAGGTGTTGACGCAAGTTGGGGAGGTTGCTTATGAGCTTTCTTTGCCTCCCAATCTATCGGGAGTTCATCTGGTTTTCCACGTATCTATGCTCCAGAGGTATCATCCCGACTTGTCACATGTGTTAGACTTCAGCACGATTCAGTTAGATGAGAGCCTGAGTTATGAAGAGGAGCCACTTGCCATTGTTGATAGGAAGGATCGCCAATTGATATCCAAGAAGATTTCTGCGGTAAAGGTTTAATGGATGAGCCAACCAGTCGAGGAAGCGACCTAGGAGTCCAAGGAGGACATGCGAAGCTGATATCCTCACTTGTTCAGCTCTCCAGGTATGATTCTAGACCCGTTCGAGGACGAACGTTTGTTTAAGAGGTGGAGAAGGTAACGACCCGATCAGTCGTTTTTCCTTATAGAACCCCGTTCCCTTAAATAAGACTCCCCGTATGTTCTTTTACTATTTTATGACTTGCGGGGATGGTTAATTTGAGAATTTGGAAATGTTCGGGTTGAAATCGGAACATTTGGTTCCTTAAGTAGGCCTTAAAAGGCTAAATTTGAATTCGATCAACGTTTTGAGTAAACTTCCTTGGAATCGGGATTTGACTGTTCCAATAGGTTCGTATGGTAATTTTGGACTTGGGCGTATACTCAGAACGGGTTTTGGATGGCCCGGGAGCGTTTCGTCGCCTAATAGTGAAAATTGGTTCTTTGAAGGTTTTAGAAGTTCTTTAAATTTGGTTTTGAGCGGCTTTTGGCAATATCGAGGTCCAAACAGAATTCTGAGACCCAGAATAGTTCCGTAATGTCATTTAACACTTGCACGTAAAATTTTGTGTCAATCCGAGTAGTTTAAGTACGTTTCGGCGCATTGAGAGTAAATCGAAGAACTTAAAGTTCATAATTTTGATTAAATTGGTTTTGGGGTGTGATTCTTAGTTTAATGTTGTTCCGGGCATTCCGAGAGTTTGAGCGAGTCCGTTTTATGATTGGTATGTTCGGGCGGGGCCCCGAGTGTCAATCGGACGAGGCTCGGATCAAGTTAGAAATTGGGAGCAACAGCAGCTCCCAGTTATTGTCATAATTGTGCCTGCGCTTGGCCAGCCGCATGTGCGAGCCACTAACCCCAGAAGCGGAACAGTGAGGGCAGCACAACCAAGCCACCGCAGATGCGGAAGTTTTGGCGCAATTGCGGTCACAAGAGCGGATGGGCTCGCCGAAGTGACCCTTTTTGTCCGCAGATGCGGAACCTGGCCAGGTATGGAAAAGGTGAACCTGCGATGATATTGTCGCAGGTGCGGGACCGTAGATGTGGCCAAGGCACCACATGTGCGAAAATAGCTGGGCAGAAGGGTTCATTTAATACGGGACTTAGACCATTTCTAACACATTTCTCTCTCTTGGGCGATTTGAGAGATTTTAAGGAGGGTATTTCGACCTAGATTTTGAAGGTAAGTAATTTCTACGTAGTGTGAGTTTACTACATAGATTATGGGTAGATTTTAACATGAAAATTTGTGGAAATCATGGGTTTAGATGAAAAACCTAGATTTTGATAAAAATGGAATTTTACCACGAAAATGGTGATGGAACTTAGTGAAAATCATATATTTATGTTCATAAGGTTATGGGTAACAATTTTCTTCCAAAATTTTCGGAATCCGGGCACGTGGGCCTGAGGGTGAATTTTAAGAATCTTACATTTTGGTTTGGATAACCTCTTTAATAGTTAGAATACGAACTTTTGAGTGTGTATTGATTAGTTTATATACCATTTGATTAGTTTTGGATTGATTCGGCACCGACTTGAGGGTGTGAGCGCATTCTTGAACCGGGAAGTAGGCTTTGAGACGAGATAAGTCTCTTTTCTAACCTTGTAAGAGGGAATTAACCCCATAGGTGAATTTAAATCAATATGTACTTCTATTTGTGAGGGTTACGCCTCACGATGTGACGAGAGTCTGTGCGTAGCTACTATTCATGCTTGTGTCGGGGTAGATTTAGGCTTACACCATGTTTTGTTGATATCGTTTCTTGATTATGTTTTACTAATTGTTGGATTAAAGCAGAGTTTGATGATTTCAATATTTTAAAGTTCCAAGTTGAATTTCTTATTTTTAAAAGGAATTGAGAAATTTTATTACAATTTGAGAAAAATTAATGTTCAACCGCTTCGCAAGTATATTCCACGAGCGGGGTAAATTTTCTCTACTCTCATGGGAGCGGGACGTTCGCCTCGGCATGATTTATTGATATATTATATGGTTCGGGCCGTTCGACCCTCGGCTGTGCACAATATATATATGGATCGGCCCGTACATCCTCAGCATAACTCGTGCGTAACGATATTGGAACCCCCTTATATATTTGGTATTGTTTCACGGACTTAAAAGTTGAAAGGTTTAGATGAAAGAAATGACATGGTTCAAACTTGAACAAAAAGATTGTTTACTTATTTTCATGCTTTGAGTTCTATTATCATTGTATAATTCATGTTTAATTAGAACTTTATATTATTATATTATTGGCCCGTAGTGAGTGTCGAAGTCGACCCCTCGTCACTACTTCTTCGAGGTTAGACTAGATACTTACTGGGTACATGTTGTTTATGTACTCACGCTACACTTCTGCACTTAAATATGTAGGATCTAAGACAGGTGCATATGGATATCAGCCCGGCGCGCACGCTTGACTACATTTTGATACTTCACGGTGAGCTGCTTTTCGAGCCGTCCTTCAGCAGCTGGTGTCTTCCTTCTGTTATATTTTTTTCTATTTCCTTTTCTGACAATAGACTAGTATTCTTTTGTATATTCTACTAGAATGCTCATGTACTTGTGACACCAGGTCTTGGCACACATTAGTAGACTTATGATTTTGGATTTATTTTTATGACTTCGATTTGCACTCAGTTGCTTTCGTTTAATTACTTCACACTTGTAAATTTCTAAAACTTTTATCAACGAGGAATGTTATTCACTTAGCAAACATATTAAAAGTGGAAACTACTAGATTGATCAGGGTTGACTTGCCTAACAACGGTGTTGGGTGCTATCATGGCCTATAATGAAATTGGGTCGTGATAACATGGTATCAGAGCACTAGGTTCACGTAGGTCTTAAAAGTTATGGGCAGGCCTAATAGAGTCTTGTGATCGGTGCGGAGACGTCCGTACTTATCTTTGAGAGTCTATATGGTGTTAGAAAACTACTCTTTATTCATATCCTATCGTGTAGTTGATGGTGTACTAAGTTTCTTTTCTTACTCTCTCACAGATGGTGAGAACGCGCGCGGCAGATGTTCCGGACATGGGAGGAGCTGCTCCCCCTGTTGCGAGAGGCTAAGGCAGAGGTCGGGGGAGGGCATCTATAGGTAGGGATTTTGACTGCTTATTTGCTCTCTTTTACGTACGTTTTAGCTCAAAGATGCTTAAAGGTATTTCCGAGAACTAATAAAATGTGCTTTCTTGCAGGAATATTGGGAAATGAGCCAAAGAAATAAAAATCAACTCAAAAAGGAGTAAAATTGGACAAGGACCAAAACAAGGAAAAAAGGACCAAAGTGCGGACCACACAATATTGTGTGTAGTCGCATAGCCTGAAGAGCCACTGACAGAATTCCTTCACAAAGTGCGGACCACAAAATTATTGTGCGGCCGCAGAAGACAAGAATCAGAGAGATGTTTTTTGAGGGCCTGAAGAAGTGCGGACCACACTATTATTGTGCGGACGCATAATGCTAAAAGTGCGGCCACACTCATAAATGTGTGGTCTACAGAAGTTGCCCGAGTCCAACCCTAGATCAAGAGTGTGACCACACTCAAAAATGTGTGGTCCACACAATCAGAGGAAGTATGGCCGCACCCCATATTTATGCGGCCGCAGAAAGCCACTCTGTCAAGTCAACCTCAAAGTGCAGACCGCACGTAGAATTGTGCAGCCGCACAAACTCCGCAGGGAAAATTTTGTCCGATAATTTTAGCTATATATTTAGTTTTGTATGGATTCATCTTCTTTTCCTTCCGAGTTACTAATTTTGTTTGTGAATTGATTATAGGTACAAAAATGGCTCTCAACAATGATCCTCTCGGAAATTTTCCATTGGGGGAGGAAGTGGACAATGACCAAGGTGATGAGGTTCATCCCGGACCTCAAGAAAATAGGCGAGGCCGACTGCCTCATTACAATATTCCCGTCCCTCCCCTACCTCCACCAAGAGCGGCTTCACATTGGGTGTTGCCGAACGAAGGTTATGCAAGTGCCATAGTCCCGCCCCGCATTAGGGCGGGCAACTTCCAAATCATCAATATGATGTTTACATTGCTTGAGCAACGAGGATTCTTCATCGAGACTCCAAGTCAAAATGCATACAAGCACCTCAAAAGGTTTGTGGATACTTGTGGGGGAGCAAACAGACCAACGTCTCCGAGGATGCGCTAAGGTTGAGGTTATTTCCATTCTCTCTACGGGGAAAGGCATTGGATTGGTTAGAAATATTGCCCAACCATTCCATCCATACATGGGATGAGTTGGCGGAAAAATTCGTTGCCAAGTTTTTTTCTCATGGTCATATGGCTACACTTCAGGATGAGATTCTAGCGTTCGAGCAAGAACCCAATGAGCCTTTGCATGAGATTTGGGAGAGATACCGTACCGTGGTGAAAGAATAACCGAATAATGATACGATTGAGGTCATGATCCAACAAACCTTCTACAGGGGGATCAACGCTACAAATCAATGCGTGGTCAACCAACTTGCCGGTGGGAATTTTATGACAATGCCATATGCCGAAGCGTGTGAAATCTTGGATGAAATGGCGGATACTTCATCGGCATGGCAGAGCAGAGCTAATGTTCCTCAAGGTGACCCAAATGTGATTCACCTACATAAGAAGTTGCATGATCATGGGCAAGCAATTGCCGAGTTGACGACCACAATGAATAAATTGGCAAAAGCTCAACTTCAACAAGTTCAAGGTCCTAAGCAAGTGAATGCAATGGAAGGTGTGAATATGATGATGAACAAAAGAAGGCAAAAAGTTCAACAAGTGCAAAGCCGTGCGGAACAATTTTTTCAAGATGATAATGGGTTTGACCAAAGTGATTTGTACAATGAGCAAGAAGAAGAAGTGCAATATGTCAACCACTACCAAGGGCAAAGAAATAATTCTCAAGGCCTGAATCAACAACAATGGCGTTCTCAAGGAAACCAAGGAAATTGGAGCAACCAAAACCACCAAGGCAATTAGAGTGGTGGTAACAACAATCAAAGTAATTAGAATAATAACAACAATCAAGGCAATTAGAATAATCAAGGCAATTGGGGTGGCAACAATCAAGGATACTTTGGAGGCAACAACCAAGGGGGTTGGAACAATAATAACCAATGGAATCAGGGGTCAGACTTTCAAAGGCCCCCGATCCGTCCCATGGTTCTAGCTCGTCCAATGATGAGATGGGACGAATTGAAAATATGTTCAATTAGATGATGGAGAAAAATGCCAACTCCGATGCTCAACTAGCCTCTCACAACACTTCAATCTGAAATTTGGAGGTTCAACTAGGGCAAATCTGCAAGCTTTAAACACTTGTCCTAAGGGGGTACTACCTAGTGATACGACGGTGAACCCGAAGGGAGGGAACAACACGGGACATGCCATGGCCGTAACCACATAGAGTGGAAAATGTGGGGATCCAACAACCTCAAACCTAAGAAGAGTTGTGGATGATGATGTAGTGATTCAAGAAGATGAAATTCCAAGCAATGTGGTTCAAGATAATGAAGAAGTGAGAATTGATATTGATGAGAATGTGGAGGAGACACAAGAAGAAGTGAACCCGTTTAGGGAACACGTGATTGACATATTGGAACCGGTAGTGCCAAAGACCAAGGCACCAATGCCAAGGCCTCCTCCTCCATACCCTCAAAGGCTCACCAAGAAAAATAGTGAGAACCAATTCAAGAAGTTTATTGACATGATGAAGAGATTATCCATTAATGTGACATTGGTTGAGGCGTTAGAGCAAATTCCCGGTTATGCAAAGTTCATGAAGGATTTGGTAAAAAAGAAAAGATCAATGAATTGTGAGACTATCAAGATGACACATCAACTGAGTGCTATTGTGCACTCAATGGCTCCAAATTGGAAGATACCGATGCTTTCATAATCCTTTGTACTATTGGGAGCGCCAACATTGCCAAAGCTCTATGTAATCTAGGGGCGAGTATTAATTTGACGCCTTACTCTGTTCAAAACTTTGGGAATTGGGCAACCAAGACCCACGTCTATGAGGTTACAAATGGCGGATCATACTATGAAGAGGCCATTGGGTATTATTGATGATGTGTTGGTTCGTGTTGATAAGTTTATCCTTCCAGCGGACTTTGTGATTCGTGATTGCGAGGTGGACTATGAGGTGCCTATTATCTTGGGTAGACCTTTCCTTGCTATGAGGAAGGATCTTGTTAATGTGGAAGCCGGTGATCTCACCTTCTGGGTGGCGATGAAAAGGTGGTTTTCCATGTGTGCAAATCGATGAGGCAACCGAATAGCAATGAATTTTGTTCATTTGTGGACTTAGTGACCGAAGTGATTGTTGATGATGCTAGTGTAATGATGAATGTTGATGATACCTTGGAAACCATAATGCTTAATCATGATGATGATGAGAAGGAAGGTTATGTGGAATGTCTAAATGCGTTGCAAGGGATAGGGTCGTACACTTATGAACCCCGAATATTGTCCTTAGATCTTGAGAACCAGAAGACTCCTCCAACAAAGTCCTTAATTGAGGAGCCTCCCTCTTTGGAGTTGAAGCCACTGCCTCCACTTCTTAGGTATGAGTTTCTTGACCCAGGTTCTACTTTACCTGTTATTCTTCCTCTTGCTTGACTAACGTGCATGTTGATTCTACTTTGGTGGTGCTCCAAAAGAGGAAGAAAGCTATAGGATGGACATTGGCGGATATTCAGGGTATAAGCCCTACCTTTTGCATTCACAAGATTATTTTGGAGGAGGATGCCAAACCCTCCATTGAACATCAAAGAAGATTAAATGAAGCAATGCAAGAGGTGGTGAAGAAGCAGATCATAAAATGGTTGGATGCCGGGGTTGCTTACCCCATTTCCGATAGCTCATGGATCTCTCCGGTGCAATGTGTCCCAAAGAAAGAGGGCATGACTGTGGTGACAAATGACAAGAACGTGTTTATCCCTAGAAGAACGGTCACTGGGTGGTGTCACGATCCCAAACCTAAACTGGCCGTGATGGCGCCTATCGTGATACTAGGCTAGCCAATTCACTAAAAATAACATAATAATTTTTCCATTTAATACATCAAATATCCGAACTTTTCATAATAATTTTGTTTCTTAAGCATTTCAAAACAATAAAAATGATTAGAACATCTAAACACAGTCCCAACATTTGGAGTCAACCATCATGAGCATCTAAGAGGTGATACAGTCTAATACAAATCCTCTACTACAACAAGTCTGGGAAGTAAAGTAAAATGACAGAGTAGGAAGGAGAAAGAGTAGGCTGCGGACGCCGAATAGCTGCCTCACAATCTCCGAACAATGCTCCAAATGGGGTAGCTCAACTATTGCTCTTTCCGGCACCTGAATCTGCACACAAGGTGCAGGGAACAACGTGAGTACGCCAACTCAGTAAGTAACCAAAGTATCTAAACACTTGAGTGCAGTGACGAGCATTTAAACTTTATAGTTTCATAAAAATAAGTACCAGTAAAGGTAATAGATCAAGTCAAGAGTCCACATTTACCAAAGATTTCACAAAACTCCAGTTTTTCCATTTAAACTTGTATAAAACATTAGTCAACATTTATCAAAGAGGATCAGTGTAAAGAAAAGTGAAAGTAGTAGTTTCATAAAATATCATCCACTCGGGCACAGTGTCACTCACAAATAAAGCCTCTCGGGCAAGCCTCTCAG
>MDKJ01080704.1:0-37372 GCA_005239525.1 Nicotiana knightiana
TCCCCGGATGGTACAAAATAGTGATATCATAGTCCTTAAGAAGCTCCAACCATCTCTGCTGACGCAAATTAAAATCATTCTGCTTAAAGAGATGCTGCTGACTCCGGTGATCAGTATAGATCTCACAATGAACCCCACACAAATAATGACGCCAAATCTTCAAGGCGTGAACAATAGCTGCTAACTCAAGATCATGGACAAGATAGTTCTTCTCATGTGTCTTCAACTGGCGCGAGGAATAGACAATCACTCTACCCTCCTGCATCAAAACATATCCAATGCCTATCCTCGAGGCATCACAATACACGGTATAAGAACTTGAAGCTGATGGCAGAACTAACACTAGAGCTGTGGTTAAGGCTGTTTTGAGCTTCTGGAAGCTTTCCTCACACTCTTCCGAACACCTGAACGGAGCACCTTTTTGGGTCAATTTGGTCAAGGGCGATGCAATAGATAAAAATCCCTCCACAAAGCGACGGTAATAACCTGCCAAACTAAGAAAGCTCCTAATCTCTATAGCTGAGGACGGTCTAAGACAAATTTGCACCGCCTCTATCTTCTTCGGATCCACCTGAATACCCTCACTGGACACTACGTGCCCCAAGAATGCTACTGAACCGAGACAAAACTCACACTTGGAGAATTTTGCATAAAGCTTCTCCTCCGTCAATCTCTGTAATACAATCCTCAAATGCTGAGCATGTTCCTCCTGGCTACAAGAGTACACCAAGATGTCATCAATGAATACAATAATGAAGGAGTCCAAATAGGGCTGTAATACACTGTTCATCAAATGCATGAACGCTGCTGGGGCATTGGTCAGCCCAAAAGACATCACCAAGAACTCATAATGTCCATAAAATAGGGCTGTAATACACTGTTCATCAGCTGCTCGCTCCCTGAAGCTGGTCAAATAAATCATCAATACGAGGCAAAGGATACTTGTTTTTGACTGTGACCTTGTTCAACTGCCTGTAATCAATGCACATTCTCATGGAACCATCCTTATTCTTCACAAATAGAACCGATGCACCCGAATGTGACATACTATGCCGAACAAACCCCTTATCAAGGTGTTCTTGAAGCTGTTCTTTCAACTCCTTCAACTCCACCGATGCCATATGATACCGTGGAATAGAAATGGGCTGAGTTCCCGTCACCAAGTCAATACCAAAGTTAATATCCCTGTCAGGCGGCATGCCCGACAGGTCTGCATGAAGCACATCCGAAAAATCATGTACAACCGGAACAAAATCAATGGTAGGAGTCTCTGCACTAACATCCCTCACAAAAGCCAAATAGGATAGGCAACCCTTCTCAACCATACCTTGAGCCTTCAAGTAAGAAATTACCATACTGGTTACATACTCTACAGAACTGCTCCACTCAACCCTCGAAAATCCCGGCATCGCCAACGTCACGGTCTTAGCATGACATTCTAGAACACCATGACATGGAGATAACCAATCCATACCCAATATCACATCAAAGTCGACCATACTGAGCAACAAAAGGTCTACTCGGGTCTCCAGACCCCAATAGTCACCACACATGACCGATACACGCGTTCCACAACAATAATGTCTCCAAAAAGAGTAGATATATGAACAGAGGAAACTAAAGACTCACGGGGCGTATCCAGAAAATGAGCAAAATATGAGGAAACATATGAATATGTGGAACCAGGGTCAAATAGTACCAAGGCACCTCGGTGGCGAACTGAAAAATACCTGTAATCACAGCATCTGAAACAATAGCATCTGGTCTGGCTGGGAGTGCATAGAAACGTTCCTGACCATCACCTGATCGACCTCCCCCTCTAGGGCGACCCCTAGCTGACTGACCTTCACCCTTAGCTGACTGAGCGGGTGGTTAAGTAACTAGTGCTGAAGTTGATGGATGACTCCTCTACTGAGACGGACCCCCATGACGACGAGAACACTGCCTCCACATATGCCCAAACTCTCCACACTCAAAACAACCTCCTGGTGTGGGGAAGGGGGGGGGGGGGGAAGGGAACCCCTAGCACCGGGATGACTGGTAGATGAACCTGGCATGGAGGAGCCGTGAACTGATGGAGCACGGGACGAACTCTAGGTTGGGAGGGCACTAAGTGATGAGTTTCCCAGATGAGAACTGTGATAACCATGGCCCAATTATGCACCATGGTGAACTGGGCGAGCTGATTGAGCATGACTGAATGGACGACCTCTACCGTGTTGGAACTGATCCCCATGAGGAGCACCACTGAATCCACCCTGTCCACGAGGCCTCTTGGCCTCCCTCTCAACCCTCTCCTGAACTCGAAACATCTCAATCTGTCGAGCAATGTCGACAACCTCATCAAAAGTAGCACCAGACACACACTCTGTCTCTAGTCATAAGCAATCGAAGCTAAAAATCGAGGCCATCTATAAACGTCCTAATCCTCTCTCGGTCAATTGGAACCAACCAGATCACATGACGTGCCAACTCGGAAAACCACATCTCATACTGTCAAATACATGTCATCATGTCAAAGCTGCTTAAACTGTCTATGCAGCTTCTCTCTGCGACACTAGAGTACAAACTTCTCTAGAAAGAGAACGGAGAACTGCTACCAAGTAAGGGGTGCTGCGCCAACTGGCCTACACCTTTCGTAAGCATCCCACCAACTGAATGCAGCCCTAGAGAACTAGAAATTATTGAATGAGACCTCACTGGTCTCCAGAATACCTGTTGTACGGAGCATCCTCTGACATGTATCCAAGAAACCCTGTGCATCCTCACCCTCTGCATTACTGAAATATGGAGGCTGGAGTCTTCCAAACCTCTCCAATCTACGATGCTCATCCTTGGGAATAACAAGAACTACATAGTCCTAAGCAACTGCAACCGGCTAGGCTGGTGGTTCCCCCTAGTGTCTGGAGTCCCTAAACAACCTGCTCCGGTGTGCGGGCGGGGGGAGTCTGAGTGTCTCCTCCTGCCTGAGAAGTAGTTGCGGCTGTAGAAATAGAGATCGCTCGAGCAAGGCCAATACATATTGATAAAATCTGAGCTAGGGCCTCTTGAAGGCCAGGAATCACAATAGGCACAGGTGGTACCTGATCTAGTCCTGATGGGGCATTAGTGACTAGGACCTTGTCTGGATCAACTGGAGGGTCTACAGGTACTGCTCCTGCTGATATGCGGGTTGCACCCCTACCCCTACCACAGCCTCGACCGCGGCCTCGGCCTCTCGCGGCCCTAGCTAGTGGTACTGGTGGCTGGTCCTCCTGATCGGTAGAGAGAGTCCTCACCATGTGTGAGAGAATGAAACAATAGAAGTTTAGTTACCAGAATCAATAGATTTGCACGACAAGAATTCAAGAATGTGAGATTTTTCCTAAGAGTTCCGCAGCCTCTCGAAGATAAGTACGGGCTTCTCCATACATATATGCAAGAATCTACTAAACCTGCTCATGACTCGTGAGAACTATGTAACCTAGACTTTGATACCAACTTGTCACGACCCAAACTAACCCTGTTGTGATGGCGCTTATCGTGGTACTAGGCAAGCCAACACATTACCAAAAAAAATTGATATTTCATTCTTAAGAGATAATTCAAAGTTATTCATTATAAAACCTTCGTGAAGAAGTTCAAATCAAAACAAGTGCGGAAAAGAAAGCCCGACATCGGGGTGTCACTACTCATGAGCAACTACTACAGTTGTCTGATAATATCAAGTCTAACATAGTCTAGGATTAATCAAATACAACTAAGGGAAGATAAAGAGGGAGAAAAGCAGGGCTGCGATCGCCAGGCAGCTACCTTGCTAACTCCGATGGACCATGACTGGAATAATCAGCAATCGCTACCGTGATGCCTGGATCTGCACATAAGGTGTATGGGAGTAACGTGAGTATGCCAACTCAGTAAGTAACAACAGTAAATAATGACTGAGAATTAGTGACAAGCAAAAATGCAAGTATAGTTCATATCACAAAAACCTAGTAAAATACGACATGCTTTAAAACCAGAGTTTGAGTCAAATCAGTTCGTTTAAATCCAGTTCTAGTAAAATCATTTAAAAATATCTTTCAACAGTTTTCAAACAAAGGCTCAATGCAAATGTGAGGAAAAATGATGATATCATATACAGCCCCTCAGACAAACACCACTCATATACAGCCCTTCTGGCAAACCTCACAATCACTTATGCCTCACAGTCACTCATATACAGCACCTCAGGCAAACATCACAATCAGTCATGCCTCATAGTCACTCATGTATCCCAATCCCTCCATCACTCAGCACTCGCACTCAGTAGGTACCTGCGCTCATTCGGGGTGTGTACAAACTCCGGAGGGGCTCCTAAACGTGGCATCCAACCTGATTTTTAGAATTTGTTTCTAAAACACGTAAGAAGCATGTAGTTTCAAAAAAATATTCAACTTTACAGTTGATATGGGTTGGACCAAGTCACAATCTCCAACGGTGCACGTCCACACGCCTGTCACCTAGCATGTGCGTCACCTCCAAATAGTCATTTGACAAAAAAACCGGGGTTTCATACACTCAGGACTAGATTTACAACTGTTATTTACCTCAAACTAATTAAATCTCTACTCCACGATGCTCTTGCCCCTCAATTCATCCTCCAAATGTTTCGAATCTATTCACAACCAGTATAATACCATCACTATACCCTAAGGGAATGAATTTCACAAGAAAAATTACCAATTAGACTCAAAACCCGAAATCGGCTCAAACCTGGCCCCTCGGCCCAGGTCTCGAAATCCGACAAAAATTACAAAACTTGAAAGCTCATTCACTCACGAGTCAATACATATGAAATTTATCAAAATCAGACATCATTTGGTCCTTCAAATCCCCAAATTATACTCTCCAAAATCTCAAGCCCTAACCCCTCATTTTCACCCCTAATTCCCATTAATTAAATGATAAAACCACGGGAAAACACCATAGATAGGAGCATTAGAGATTTAGTAACTTACCTCACTGAAAACCCCTTGAATATCCCTTCAAAATCACTCCAAAAGCTCCAAAAATCGACTTGAAAATGGTGGAAATGAACCAAAATTCGCGAAGTTTCCTTTTTATACTTTCTTCCCAGGACTTTCGCACCTGCGACTAATTGCGCACCTGCGGTGCCACATATGCGCAAAAACATCCGCACCTGTGAAAACCACTAAAGTCCTTCATTTCCGCACCTGGGCCCTAGGTTCCGCACTTGCAGGCGCGCACCTGCGCACATCTTTCCGCTTATGCGGAACTGGCCGTTCTCCCTTCTTCCGCATCTGTGCCCCAGGTCTCGCACCTGCGGGCTCACAGCTGCGTCCTCTCCTACGCACCTGCGGACCCAGCCTACATCAGCACTATCCGCATTTGCGAACTCCCACGCACACCTGCAGCCTCGCACCTGCGGCTCCCCTTCTCCATGTGCGGAAAACACCAGCAACCTCAAACACCAGTAGAATCAACTATCTTCCAACACCAAAAATTGATCTGTTAACCACCCGAAACACACTCGAGACCCTCAGAATCTCAATCAACCATACCAACAAGTCATATAACAACATACGAACTTAGTCGAACCTTCGAAACACTCAAAACAACATCAAAACACCAAATTACCCTCAGATTCAAGCCTAAGAACTTCTAAACTTCCAAATTCGCAAACGATGCCTAAACCTACCAAACCACGTCCGAATGACCTCAAATTTTGCACACACATCACAATGACACTATGAACCTACTCCAACTTCTGGAATTCCATTCCGACCCCGATATCAAATTTTCCACTGCTGACCAAAATTACCAAATTTTCAACTTTCGCCAATTCAAGCTTAATTTTACCATGGACCTCCAAATTACATTCCATACACGCTCCTAAGTCCAAAATCACCTAACGTAGCTAACCAAACAATAAAAATCTAAATCCGAGATCGTTTACACATAAGCCAACATCCGGTTGACTTTTCTAGCTTAAACTTCTAAATAGGAGACTAAGTGTCTCATTCCATTCCGAAACAACTCCGGACCTGAATCAACCAACCCGATACAATACAATAAGGCTTTAGAACACAAAAGGAAACAAAAATGGGGAAACAGTGCTATAACTCTCGAAACAACCGGTCGGGTCGTTATACCAAAATTATGTCGTGAGAAATGAGCCTGCAAACACTAGAAATGACACTAGGTCGCCACTCTAAAAGACTGTTATTTAGGAATTAGTCAATATGTCGTATATTTTAATTTTTTAGTTATGATTTTCGGGACACGAGTGTGCTGAATCCTGAAATTAATATTTTTAGTTTAAATTTTGAGAATAAAATAAGTATTGGCTAACCCCAAAATAGCGGCCCTAAAAATAATTGATTGTGTAATTCCCTCCTTGAAACATTAATAGTAACGGCCATGTCTATAAATAGATATTGCACAAAATATCCGTTAACATGAAAGAGAGTATTCACTGGAGTATTGCACAAGGACAATGTAGTGTAAACATCAGTAAATACTAAATACTCACCGGCTATTGCAACAAACAATATTGATTATTAGAAGCTCAAAATACTTCGATGTCCTTGCACAACTCAGGTTATGGTTGTGAAAAATGTAAGGCTGATAATTCAACTTGTGTCTAAGTTGGACAAGTTGAGTTATGACACGTTTAAGGGGAATAAGCACACAAAAGGTCAACATGCCTATTTGGCACCTCGAGGGCAATTTGGTAATTTCATGTGAAATGGAGCAATCTAATTGGATAAAAACGCATCTAACTGTGACTGCCGTATAGATATTCTAGTGACCAGACCGAATTGCTTCTGCTTATCTCAACATACATCACCACATTATTCAAAAGCTTTTATGGAGACATGTATTCCAATTAGGGTTGTCAATGGATATTTGAAACCGACTAAATCGATCAAACTGATTTTTAAATTTTTTTTAATAAGACTGTAGATTTTGATATAAATTTAACCCTTCTTATCTTGGCCCAAGTAAACTTTGAGCAGCTTGAGTCATGGTTCAATTTTGATTCAGCCTATTTGATCTGCTCAAATTTGATCCAACCTATCCATTCACTTTTATTTGTGTCAACTAAATTGCTTGTTTTAGGAATTTTAATAGCTAAATTGGTTAGTTATCAAAACTTTTACCTTTGTTTGTGAGATTCGTTTTTTTAACCTTATAATCCCTCCCAATTTTTCCTTCCCTTACCCCTTATATATAACTTTTAAAAAAATTAGATTAAAAAGAATTGCCTGCTTCAATATCACAAATTTTACCTTGGATCTCACACAATCAATTTAGTTGACTAAGAGTGTGAAACCCCTTTCAGATTGTGACAATCTTGGCTTATATCAGATAATGCAACTTTTATTAACTGAAACTTCAGTATTTTGTTAATTCTGTTGGTAATCTATGTTCAGATTGTCCTTTTGGATTATACTTCTTGTTGGCCAATCAACATTTATTAACATATAATCTTATTTAGATTCAGTTAACTATGTTTAATTCAGAAGGTTACATTAATTTAGTTTCATGTAAGAAAGCCAGTTTAAAACTCTTCTACCCCTCTATATAACATCTTCCTCAAACTAGCAAAGGTGAGAGGTGCCCAAAAACTTAAGCTTCATACATCTAGTAAATCAAGTAAGTCCATTGCTTAGTGCTTTCTTGTTTTGTTAACTAATTTACATTAGCATGTTGTATTAATTAGTTATTTTGTTTGTTTAAGTAATATTGTATTTACATATATATATATATATACCTATAAAAATAAATTAATGTATTCAGGTAATCTTGATGGATCAAAGAATTATTGGACAAACTTTCCTGGTACTATATCTTCTTTTGAGTTATGATGGGGTTCAAGGAAAAATAAAGCTATCCAAAGTAGAGTAATCAGAGTTGGAGAAACAACTTAAACTTATCAACAAACCTTCGATCAAAACAATTAAGGTATATGTTTTGGGCAAAAATTCACTGTACTCATGTTTTTCTTTCCCTTCTCTCTTTTGTAAATTTTTAATGCACAACTGAAGTTATATATTGGATAACAAGCTAGTGTAACCAAGATTACTTATTTCATGAAGTTTTGGTTCACATACTAAATATGGAGATACATATAATTGGGTGAATTTTTACAAACAACCAACATTTGATCATCCAATGTTAAAAAATCACGGTTTTCATCCTGAGACATGTTTCTCTTCTCTCGTCTCGAATTTATGTTCAACTTTGTAGTAAGGTTATTATATTGTTGACACACAATTTATGTTTTGGATGGACACATGAAACCGACTGTAGTTAGGTCAAAGCATAATTCAAATGCCTCCACAACTAATTGGTCAACGAGGATATGGTCAAAAGATGGTGGTCGTCCTTTTGGAACAGTTCCTATCAAAAGCATTACCAAAGAAGATCTTGTTAGACAAATGAATATGCCACCACCAGAAGATGTCACATACGATGCTGAATTGGTTACTGTAAGAACATGTTAAACCAATTCACTGCATTGCCTTAGCTTGAAAAATAGATTCATGATTTCATTTATTAAATCTAATATGTTACGCATCATTAAATGTACAATAATGAAAAAGAGGTTACTTAAATAGATTTATATTTGTCCGCCATTGCAGGAAATCTCATACAAGTTATTGCTTTTACACAGACTTTCAACAAAAGTGAGTCAAAAAGAGGATACATATCTTCTTCTAAAGTATACAAGGTACATAAATATGAAAAATAAAATGCAAAAGGTTATTGTTATACCTTGTAGTCCAACACATTAAGAAGGCTCTTTTTATGTTTTTACTTGTCAAATCATGCTTCAATGGTCTCGACTTTTGCCTCGTTAAACTTAGGTTATATTATACAGAATTACAAGATAGTAACCAATAATTAACAACCTTAAAATGATTTCCTCCTCTGTTTTCTAATCACATATGTCTTGTAACGACCCGACCGGTCGTTTTGCTTTCTAGAACCCCGTGCCCAGAATAAGACTTTTTGTACTTGCTTTATTTGATTTATGACTTGCGGGGATGGTTGGTTCGGGAATTTGAATGAGTCTGGGGTGGAATTGGAACACTTAGTTTCTTAAGGGTAGCCTTGAAGGCCAAGTTTGACTTCGGTCATCGTTTTTAGTAAACGACCTCGGAATCGGGATTTGAAGGTTCCAATAGGTTTGTATGATGATTTCGGACTTGGCCGTATGTTCGGAACGAGTTTCAGATGACCCTGGGGCGTTTTGGTGCCAAACAGTGAAATGTGATTCTTGAAGTTCAAAAATTGAGGTTTGGAACGTGTTTTGATGATATCGAGGTCCGAATGGAATTCCGAGACTGGGAGGAGTTCTGTAGTGTCATTTATGACTTGCTCGCAAAATTTGGTGTCATTCCGAGTGGTATAGGTACGTTTCGGCATATTGGAAGTGAATCCAAGAACTTAAAATTCTTAAGTTGAGTTTAGCTGATTTTGGGGTACGATTCTTAGATTTAATGTTGTTTCGGGCGTTTCGTAGGTTCGAGCGAGTCCGTTTTAGGATTTAGAACTTTTTGGTATATTTGAATGGGGCCTCGGGGACCCCGAACGCCATTTGGACCTCGTGCGAGGCGAGTCCCAGCTCAAAGAGAGCTGCTGGTGCACTAGTTCTGGTGCGACGCACTTGCGATTGGGCAGCCGCAGGTGCGAGACTGCAGGTGCGGTCGAAGCCTCGCAGGTGCGGCCATCGAGGGAATGCCCAGGATCCGCAGATGCGGTCCCTTCTTCGCAGAAGCGGAGCCGCAGGTGCGGGACTCCTTCCGCAGGTGCGATCCATGCCAGCCCCTCCCCTTTCCACAGATGCAGACACTGGTCCGCAGGAGCGGGACCGCAACTGCAGAATGACTGAAGCCAGTGAGGTCGTTTTAAATCGGGACTTAGGCTCATTTGAGAGCATTAATCGCACTTTGGGCGATTTAGGAGCTCCCAAAAACAAAGATTTTGACTTAGAACCTTGAGGTAATGTATTTCCTACTTAATGTGAGTTTATTACTTAGTTTTTGGATAGACTAACACATAAAGATTAATGAAAATTATGGGTTTAGGGTGAAACCTAGGGTTTTGAATAAAATGAGATTTAACCAGGAAATTAGTTATGGAACCTAGTAAAAATCATATATTATTAACCCTTAGGTCATGGGTAACAACTTTCTTTAAGAATTTTCGCAATCCGAGCATGTGGGACCGGGGGTGAATTTTAAGAATCTCACAAATTGACTTGGGTAATCGCTTAAATGGTAGAATTATGAGCTTTCGAGCATAGATTGACTAGTTTATGTAATGTTTGGCTAGTTTCGAGTTGTCGGGCGTCCAATTTGGATGTTTGAGTGCATTCTTGAATAGGGAAGTAGGCTTGATACGAGGTAAGTCTCCTTTCTAATCTTGTAAGAGGGAATTGTCCCCATAGGTGAAATAATTTATTATGTGAATGATTGTGGGGGGACTACATACACACTAGGTGACGAGGGTCCGTGCGTAGTGACTATTCTTGTTATGTCTGGGTAGTTTAGGCTTACACCATGCCTCGTGAACATTGCTAATTGATTTATATGCGTGGTCATCATTGAGTGAAAGTTTACATCAACATCTTAAGAATTTAAGGGTTCCAAGTAAGTCATTAATTTGAAAAATGAATTGATAAGAATGTGCTATGTTTATGTTAAACCGCTTCGCAACTATATTCCGCGAGCGGGTAATTTTTCCCCACTACTCTCATGGGAGCGGACCGTTTGCCTCGGCAGGTTAATAGATGCATGATGGTTCGTGCCGTTCGACCCTTTGACAGTGCACATTTACTTTTCTGTTGGATCGAGCCGTGTGTCCTTGACATGTTGTGCACATGTTAATTGCTTGGTATTTCCTGTGAGTTTAAACTGTTAAAAAAAAGGCCTTGGATAATAAGTTTGTATCTGTTTAATAGGAGTTGGCACCTAAATGTACTTGTGGAAAGAATTGTCATTTCTTGTCTTTATTGTTATTCAGCTTTGATATTCATTCTTAACCTTATGATTAACTAAATTGTTTTGACCCTAGTGAGTGTCAAGTCGACCTCTCGTCACTACTTTTTCGAGATTAGACTGGATACTTACTGGGTACATGATGTTTATGTACTCATGTTGCGCTTCTGTACTTAATTGTACAGGTTCTGAGGCGGGTTCATCTGGTTGTCAGCCCGGAGCACGTTCTTGACTCCTCGCGATTTAGGGGTTCCACGGTGAGCTGCTTCCCTTGATGCCGTTCAGCAGCTCGTTGGAGTCTCCCCCTTTTTTTGTGTTATTCTGTCTATATCCTCTCAGACAGTAGGATGGATGTATTCTTTGGATTCCTTCTATTAGATGCCTGTATACTTGTGACACCAGTTCCTGGCACACACATTGGTAGACTATTTTTTGTGCATGTATCTATTTAAAAACTTAACTTTTTGTCGTTTCAGTTAAATTGTCTTTGATTCTTGAAATCCTTTTTCTCTTGCTCGCGACAAGAACTTAAGTATTTTAAATAAAGTTTGGTAAAATTTAATGGGACACACTAGACTAATAAGTTGGCTAGCCTAACCTCGACGTTGGGCGCCATCGCGACCTAGATTCGGATTTGGGTCGTGACAACTTGGTATCATAGCTCTAGGTTCACGTAGGTCTCACAAGTAACGAGCAATCCCAATAGAGTCTTTAGGATTGGTACGGAGACGTCTGTATTTATCTTTGGGAGGCTGTAAGGTGTTAGGAAATCTCTCTTTATTCATCTCCTGTCGTACAATTGATAGTATGTTAAACCTCACTCTTCTATTTTCTCACAGATGGTAAGGACGCGCACGACCAACGTTCCGGACCCGGGAGGAGCTGTTCCCCGTTGTTAGAGGCCGAGGCAGAGGCCGGGAGAGGTCACCTGCCCGTGGTAGGGGACGAGGGTATCTTAGGGATGCCCCAGTTGCACCACCAATAGAGGACCCTACCATTGGGGAGCAGGGCGAGGTACCCGTAGCAGATCCTACCCCAGTTCATTTCATGAAAGAGCCGGGCTTTCAGGAGGTCATGGGCCGTATGATGCAGTTCATGGACACTATGACCCAGGCTGGTTTATTTCTAGCGAACCCGGCCACATCTCAGGCGGGAGGGGGAGCACAGACCCCTACTGCCCAGGCCCTAGGACATGCAGCTGCGGTTTATCAGACTCTAGGTACCCTACCCGTGGGCGGGGCCCAGCCAGTTACAGCGGGACCACCTGAGCCCCGACCAGCTGCGGACGGCGATCCGCAGAAGTTACTGGACAGATGGACTAGACTTCACCCTCCTTTCTTCGAGGGCGAGCGTCATGAGGATGCTCAGGATTTTATTGGTAGGTGCAGGGACAGACTGCACAATATGAGGATACTGGAGTCTCATGGGGTTGACTTCACCACTTTCCAGCTAGAGGGCAGGGCCCGTAGATGGTGGCAGTCTTATGTTCTTGGCAGGCCAGCGGATTCTCCTCCCATCACCTGGGAGCAGTTCACTCAGTTATTCATGGACAGGTATATCCCACCCTCTGAGAGGGAATAGCTGCAGTACCAGTTCGAGCAGCTTGAGCAGGGTCATATGCCAGTGACCGACTACGAGGCGAGGTTTTCTGAGTTGTCTCGTCACGCACTCATGATACTTCCTAATGATGCAGAAAGAGTGCAGAGATTTGTATCAGGGTTGCACTATGGTATTAGGGCCAACATAACCCGAGAGGTGGAGATGGGGACTTCTTATTAGCTAGTGGTGGAGATCGCCCGTAGGATTGAGGGTTATCATCTGAGGGGTATAGAGCAGGGGCAACAGGATAAGAGAGCTCGATTTTCTGGATATTTCAGAGGTGCTCCGCTTAGGGGAAGAGGTCAGTTTGTGATGGGCCAGCCTAGCAGGCCCCCATATTCGACACCACCACCACCTCCTCGAGGCGCTCCAGTGAGGCCTTATTTCAGTGCCATGCCGGAGAATTCTTATTGTCTTCCGCCTATCCAGGGTTCCTCCAGCGGGTATTCTGGTCATTAGGGTTCTTCCAGCGCCTATTTCAGTGCCATGCCAGAGAGTTCATATCGTCCCCCAGCCATTCAGGGTTCCTTCGGTGGGTATTCCGGCCACCAGGGCCAGTCTTCAAGGCAACAGTCTATGGTGCCGAGAGGTTGTTACGAGTTTGGGGATCCATGTCACATGAAGAGGTTTTGCCCCAGGCTTCGGGGCAAGGCAGTGCAGCAGGGCCATCAGCCTATGATTTCAGCACCAGTAGTCCGGCCACCCAAAGGTGGAGGACATGTTGGTAGGGGTCGTCCTAGAGGTGGAGGCCAGACAGGGGGAGCTCAGTCAGCTGCTATTCAGTCGGGTGGAGGCCATCCAGCCGGTGCTCCAGCCAGATTCTATGCTTTTCCGGCCAGACCAGATGCATTGTCCTCAGACGCTGTTATCACAGGTATCATCCCCATTTGCGGTATGGATGCTTCAGTATTATTTGATCCAAGGTCTACCTATTCATATGTATCATCTCTGTTTTCCCCTTTCTTGGATGTTCCTCGTGGGTCCTTGGGTACTCCGGCTTATGTGTCTACTCCATTTGCCCCTTTCTTGGATGTTCCTCATGGGTCCTTGGGTACTCTGGTTTATGTGTCCACTCCAGTAGGCGATTCTGTGGTTGTGGACTGGATCAATCGGTCCTGTGTGGTCACATTCTGTGAGTTCGAGACTAGGGCAGACCTCTTGTCACTTGATATGACCGACTTTGAGGTCATCCTCGGCATGGACTGGTTATCTCTTTATCACGCCGTCTTGGATTGCCATGCCAAGACCGTTACATTATCCATGCCTGAGTTTCCGAGATTGGAGTGGAGAGGTTCCTCAGTTAGTGCAGCTAGTCGAGTTATTTCTTTTCTGAAGGCTCGACATATGGTCGAGAAGGGTTGTTTGACTTATCTCGCTTATATGCGGGACACCACCGCAGAGTCTTCGACGATTGATTCAGTTCCAGTAGTTCGTGATTTCACCGATGTGTTTCCTTCTGACCTCCCAGGAATGCCGCCAGAGCATGATATTGATTTCTATATTGACTTGGCTCCAGGCACCCAACCTATATCAATTCCACCGTACCGTATGGCTTTGAAAGAATTGAAAGACCAACTCGAGGAGTTGCTAGCTAAGGGGTTCATCAGATCAAGTGTATCGGGTTGGGGTGCTCCAGTGTTATTTTTAAAGAAGAAGGATGGGACTATGCAGATGTGTATTGAC
Organism: Nicotiana knightiana; assembly: GCA_005239525.1. Taxonomy (NCBI): domain Eukaryota; kingdom Viridiplantae; phylum Streptophyta; class Magnoliopsida; order Solanales; family Solanaceae; genus Nicotiana; species Nicotiana knightiana. Next base: position 14,274 of record MDKJ01080704.1, read on the forward strand.
TACCGCAAGTTGAACAAAGTTACAATCAAGAAAAAGTACCCGTTGCCGCGCATCGATGATTTGTTTGACTAGCTGTAGGGTGCTAGGGTATTTTCTAAGATCGACCTGAGATATCGGTATTATCAGTTGAGGATTCGGGACTCAGTTTTTCTGAAGACTACCTTCCGTACTAGATATGGTCATTACGAGTTCCTGGTGATGTCCTCTGGCTTGACTAATACCCCAGCAGTGTTCATGGATTTGATGAACAGGGTGTTCAGGCCTTATATCGATTTCTTTTGTCATTGTCTTCATTGATGACATATTGATCTACTCACGTAGCCTGAGGGAGCACGAGCAACATTTGAGAGTAGTGCTCCAGACCTTGCAGGAACAAAAGCTGTATGCTAAGTTCTCCAAGTGTGAGTTTTGGTTAGATTCCATAGAATTCTTGGGACATGTGGTGTCCGGAGAGGGTATCAAGGTGGATCCTAAGAAGATTGAGGCAGTTCAGAGTTGGTCACGTCCTACTTTAGCGACCGAGATAAGGAGTTTCTTGGGATTGGCAGGTTATTATTGTCGGTTTGTAGAGGGCTTTTCATCCATTGCATCCCCTCTGACTAGGTTGAACCAGAAGGGTGCCCCATTCCGATGGTCCGACGAGTGCGAGGCAAGCTTTCAGAAGCTCAAGTCAGCTTTGACCACAGCACCAGTTCTAGTGTTTCCTTCCGGTTCAGAGATGTATACAGTTTATTGCGACCATTCACGCGTTGGCTTAGGATGTGTATTGATGTAGGACGGGCGAGTTATTGCATATGCTTCATGTCAGTTGAAGATTCATGAGAAGAACTACCCCGTGCACGATTTGGAGTTGGCGGCGATTGTTCATGCTCTTAAGATTTGGAGGCATTACTTGTATGGGGTGTTTTGTGAGGTTTATACAGACCACCGCAGCTTACAACACCTGTTCAAGCAAAGGGACCTTAATTTGAGGCAGCGTAGGTGGCTTGAGTTACTGAAGGATTATGACATCACCATTCTTTATCATCCCGGGAAGGCAAATGTGGTTGCAAACACCTTAAGTAGGAAAGCGGAGAGTATGGGTAGCTTGGCATTCATTTCAGCGGAGGAGGAGGCCACTAGCCTTGAACATTCAGTCCTTGGCTAACAGACTTGTGAGGCTGGACATTTCAGAGCACAACCGAGTTCTTGCGTGTTGTTTCTCAGTCTTCATTATTGGGGCAGATCAAGGCTCGCCAGTTCGATGATCCGCACTTGGAAGTTCTCAGAGAGACGGTACTACAGGGTGGTACCAAGGAGGTTTCTATTGGCAAGGATGGTGTCTTACGACTTCAGAGTCGCCTATGTGTTCCTAATGTTGATGGCCTAAGGGAGAGGATTCTAGAAGAGGCACACAGTTCACGGTATTCTATTCATCCAGGTGCCACGAAGATGTATCGAGACCTGAGGAAGCACTACTGGTGGCGGCGGATGAAGAAAGAAATAGTGGAGTATGTGGCTAGATGTCTAAATTTCCAGCAGGTTAAGTATGAGCACCAAAGTCCAGGAGGTCTACTCCAGTAGATGCCTATACCTGAGTGGATATGGGAGCACATCACTATGGACTTTATAGTCCGGTTGCTGCGGACCTTGCGAATGTTTGGTGCAGTTTAGGTTATTGTAGATAGGTTGACCAAGTCGCCACACTTCGTTCCCGTGTCCACTGCTTATACTTCAGAGAGGTTGGCTCAGATCTACATTCGGGAGATAGTCCGGTTTCACGATGTGCCTGTGTCCATCATATCAGATAGAGGTCCTCAGTTCACCTCGCATTTATGGAGAGCCGTGTAGAGTGAGTTGGGCACCCGTGTAGAGCTCAACACCACATTTCATCCTCAGACCGACGGGCAGTCGGAGTGGACAATTCAGATATTGGAGGACATGCTCAGGGTATGTGTGATTGACTTTGGAGGGCAGTGGGATCAGTTCTTGCCCTTGGCCGAGTTTGCGTACAACAAGAGCTATCAGTCCAGTATTGAGATATCCCCATTTGAGGCTCTATATAGTCGGCAATGCCGCTCTCCCATCGGGTGGTTTGAGCCTGGTGAGGCTAAGCTATATGGCACTGACTTGGTAAAGGATGCCTTGGAGAAGGTAAAGCTGATTCAGGAGAGGCTTTACACGGCTCAGTCTAGATAGAAGAGTTACGTGGATCAGAAGGCGCGTGATGTATTGTTCATGGTCAGCGAGAAGGTTCTCTTGAAAGTCTCGCCGATGAAAAGTATTATGAGGTTTGAGAAGATGGGCAAGTTGAGCCCAAGGTTTATAGGCCCATTTGAGGTGTTGGGGCGAGTTGGGGAGATTGCTTATGACCTTGCTCTACCTCCCAGCTTATCAAGTGTTCATCCAGTTTTTCATGTATCTATTCTCCGGAGGGACCACGCCAACTTGTCTCATGTGTTGGACTTTAGTACCATTTAGCTAGACCAGAGGTTGGGCTACGAGGAGGAGCCCATTGCTATTATTGATAGGCAGGAGCGCCAGTTGAGGTCTAAGAGAGTTTCCACCGTGAGGGTCCATTGGAGGGGCCAGCCAGTCGAGGAGGTGACTTGGGAGTCCGAGGAGAAAATGCTAAGCATATATCCTCACTTATTCAGCACTCCATGTATGATTCTAGACCCGTTCGAGGACGAATATTTGGTTAAGAAGTGGAGAATATAATGACCCGACCAATCGTTTTGCTTTCTAGAACCCCGTCCCCTGAATAAGAATTTCTGTACTTGCTTTATTTGATTTATGACTTACGGGGATGGTTGGTTCGGGAATTTGGATGAGTATGGGGTGGAATTGTGTTGGTTGATTTTTCAATGCACACGCAAGTGTACGTGGTCGACAAGTAATATAGGATTTTAAGTCCAGATATCGTACCCACAAGGACTTGTGTACACTACTTGCTAAATCACTCTAATCGTTATCTAATCAAGCCAAAACAAAATCAAGGATGCAACTATTTTATACTAAGATTCTATGAAATAACTAATTATCAAGTGACAAGAATTATTGTTATGTATTCAGTAGAGACAAATATTCCAGGGTTGTGATCTATTCACCACTCGTATTGCATTCTAATTAACTCTCCCTTTCATATAATTCACTCATGGTTGCTAATTAATCGATAAACGCTCTCATAGCCTTCTCCCGAAGCACTACTCGCCTATTCTCAATAGATTAACGCCTATATTCCTATGAAATTAATCTATTAGAACGCACTAAGATTACGATGTTTAATTAAGCACGGTGACTAGGTATATTCCTATCCTAACCACAAATCCGCTCCCCTGAAGGGTTAAGATCGCGCTCTCTTCAATTCTTCTCTAATCTATATACGGCTTTCCCAAGCATAACATAGATAGTATATAGAACCTAACTGCTGGCCAGACAATTAAGCAATTAAACACAGAATTGAAGAAACAACCATATATTGAGTAAACTATATTCAAGGTTAAATTAATGTCGAATAACAATATCCATGGCTAAACCACAACCCCAGAACAATGGGTGTTTAGCCACTCATGCTATAGTCAAACAATTGCATAAGTGTTGCATGAATTGAAAATACTAGAATAAGATGAAGAAAACTGATAATCCTTGCTCCTTCAATGATCTTGTGTGTGTATTTGCTCTCCAAAAACGCCTCTCCCCTCAAAGATGTGTTCTTGGGTCTATTTATATGGTTGGGATAAACCCTAACCGTGTAAGAGACTTCTATTCTCACTTGGAAACACTTAAAAACCTTTAAAACTCGGAGTTCACTGAAACAGGTACCCAGGCGTTTGAAGGGTAACGCCTGGTACCCCCTGGCGTTTGGAGGATAACGCCAGGCACCCCCTGTCGTTTGGAGGATAACGCCTGGCTAACGCCTGGTTTGTCCTGGGTTGCTCCTCTTCGACTCTTGAGCGTATTTCTCGACGTTTATGCTCTCATTTAGCTCGGCTTCCATTTCCAATTCACCTACACATTAAATAAACCCCATTAGGCACATACGACGTGTATTTTTATCATTAAAGAACATAAAATGCAAGGTATATAATGCTTAAAATCATGAATTCTAGCCACGCATCAAATTGGAACACTTAGTTCCTTAAGGGTGGCCTTGAAGGCCAAGTTTGACTTCGGTCAATGTTTTTAGTAAACGACCTAAGAATCAGTATTTGAAGGTTCCAATAGGTTTGTATGATGATTTCGGACTTAGGCGTATGTTCGGAATGAGTTTCGGATGACCCGGGGGCGTTTCGACGCTAAATAGTGGAATGTGATTCTTGAAGTTCAAAAATTGAGGTTTGGAACGTGTTTTGGTGATATCAAGGTTCGAATGGAATTCTGAGACTTGGAGCAGTTCCATAGTGTCATTTATGGCTTACTCGCAAAATTTGGTGTCATTCCGAGCGGCACAGGTACGTTTTCGCATATTGGAAGTGAATCCAAGAACTTAAAGTTCTTAAGTTGAGTTTAGTTGGTTTTGGGGTAAGATTCTTAGATTTAATGTTGTTTTGGGCATTTCGTAGGTTCGAGCGAGTCCGTTTTATGATTAGAACTTGTTGGTATATTCGAACGGGGCCTCTGGGGCCCTGGACGCCATCCGAACATCGCGCGAGGCGAGTCCCATCTTAAAGAGAGCTGCTGGTGCACCAGATCTGGTGCGACCGCACCTTCGATTGGGTAGCCACAGGTGCGAGACCGCAGGTGCGGTCGAAGCCTCGCAGATGCGTCCATCGAGGGAATGCCCAGGATTCAAAGACGCGGTCCCTTTTTTGCAGAAGCGGAGCCGCAGGTGCGGGACTCCTTCCGCATGTGCGTTCCATGCCCGCCCCTCCCCTTTTCGCAGACGCAGACACTGGTCCGCAGGAGCGGGACCGCAGGTGCAGAATGATTGAAGGCAGTGAGGTCGTTTTAAATCGGGACTTAGGCTCATTTGAGAGCATTTATCACACTTTGGACGATTTAGGAGCTCCCAAAAATAGAGATTTCGACCTAGCACCTTGAGGTAATGTATTTCGTACTTAATGTGAGTTTATTACTTAGTTTTTGGGTAGATTAACATACAAAGATTAGTGAAAATTATGGGTTTAGGGTGAAACCTAGAAGTTTTGAATAAAATGAGATTTAACCACGACATTAGTTATGGAACCTAGTAAAAATCATATATTATTAACCCTTAGGTTATGGGTAACAACTTTCTTTAAGAATTTCCGAAATCCGAGCATGTGGGCCCGGATGTGAATTTTAAGAGTCTCACAATTTGGCTTGGGTAATCGCTTAAATGGTAGAATTATGAGCTTTCGAGCATAGATTGACTAGTTTATGTAATGTTTGGCTAGTTTCGAGTTGTCGGGCGTCCAATTTGGATGTTTGAGCACATTCTTGAATCGGAAAGTAGGCTTGATACGAGGTAAGTCTCCTTTCTAACCTTTTAAGAGGGAATTATCCCCATAGGTAAAAATTTCTTATGTGAATGATTGTGGGGGACTACGTATGCACTAGGTGACGAGGGTCCGTGCGTAGTGACTATTCTTGTTATGTCCGGGTAGTTTAGGCTTACACTATGCCTCGTGAACATTGCTAATTGATTTATATGCGTGGTCATCATTGAGTTAAAGTTTACATCAACATCTTAAGAATTTAAGGGTTTCAAGTAAGTCATTAATTTGAAAAATGAATTGAGAAGAATGTGCTACGTTTATGTGAAACCGCTTCGCAACTATATTCTGCAAGATGGTGATTTTTCTCCACTACTCTCATGGGAGCGGGTCGTTTGCCTCGGCAGGTTAATAGATGCATCTATGGTTCGCGCCGTTCGACCCTTCGGTAGTTCACATTTACTTTTCTGTTGGATCGAGCCGTGTGTCCTTGACATGTTGTGCGCATGTTGATGTTAAACTGTTAAAAAAAAGGCCTTGAAGAATAAGTTTGTATCTGTTTAACAGGAGTTGGCACCTAAATGTACTTGTGAAAAGAATTGTCATTTCTTGTCTTTATTGTTATTCAGCTTTGATATTCATGCTTAACCTTATGATTAACTAAATTGTTTTGACCCTAGTGAGTGTCAAGTCGACCTCTCGTCACTACTTTTTCGAGATTAGACTGGATACTTACTGGGTACATGATGTTTATGTACTCATGTTGCGCTTCTGTACTTAATTGTACAGGTTCTGAGGCGGGTTCATCTGGTTGTCAGCCCGGAGCACGTTCTTGACTCCTCGCGATTTAGGGGTTCCACGGTGAGCTGCTTCCCTTGATGCCGTTCAGCAGCTCGTTGGAGTCTCCCCCTTTTTTTGTGTTATTCTGTCTATATCCTCTCAGACAGTAGGATGGATGTATTCTTTGGATTCCTTCTATTAGATGCCTGTATACTTGTGACACCAGTTCCTGGCACACACATTGGTAGACTATTTTTTGGGCATGTATCTATTTAAAAACATAACTTTTGGTCGTTTCAATTTAATTGTCTTTGATTTTTGAAATCCTTTTTCTCGTGCTCGCGACAAGAACTTAAGTATTTTAAAAAGTTTGGTAAAATTTAATAGGACATACTAGACTAATAAGTTGACTAGCCTAACCTCGACGTTGGGCGCCATCGCGACCTAGATTCGGATTTGGGTTGTGACATGTCTTAAGATAAAGTTATAGATTTTGATATACGCTATCATGAGTTAACAAATATTCTATTATTATATTCAGCTTGCAATAGTTCGAATTCTAAAAAACCCTAATGACAAGTTTGCGGGAGCTGGAATGACACCTAATATATGGAAACCTTATGCAGAAGGTCAGCAACATAGTGCATGTCGCTTGAAAATTCAGAAAAGATCAGATATTTTACAAGTTGGTTGGCGAGTAAGGTTAAAAACTTGTTCATTTGCTAATATAAGTAGTTTACTTCTGATAGCTATATTTAACTTGTGATGACTCTCAATTATCTCTCATTCAATCATCATGATATTATGATAAACATATTTCTTGTTTCAGGTTGATCCAACTCTATATTGGGATAATAAGACTAGGCTTTTTGTGCATTTTCAAGTAAGCTGTCTTATGTATTCTAATGATTTTCATTTTGCTTTTATTAAATGAACATTTTCTTCGATTAGTTAGTTATTTTAACTGAAAAGAGTTCATGTATAGTTTACGTTTTCTAGGCTGGTAATACACATTGTTTCAATATGCTATGCCCTGGATTTGTACAAGTAAGCAATGACATACCTGCTGATATGACTTTCGATAACATTCCACGCCGTGGAGATAAGAGTTCATGGGAGTTCGCAATGAACATCCATTGGGTACATTTTATTTCCTTATCTTCAATTATTTTTTCAAGTTTTTGAAAGCTACAAAGTACTAATATATATATGCCTTCTGAAAAATAAAAGGATCAATCCAATGGAAACTGGTGGGTTTTAGTTGATGAAGCTTTTGAACAAGTTGGTTTTTGGCCTCAAAAAGATTTTCACTAGCTTGGCAAGCTTTGCTGATAAAGTTGAGTGGGGAGGCATCGCATATAGCCCACCAGGTGTGCGTGAACCTCCAATGGGCTCAAGTTATTTTCCCTTTGGATACACCAATTATGATGCTTATTGTAGGAGACTTACCATTTTAGATGATGAAGGCACGACAATAGATGTAGATAAGACGAACATATATCTCGATGATTATCGTTTGTATCGAGTTTTGGATTTCCCCCATATGAGACTTGGAGAGTTCCAACATTTTATATTTTATGGGGGACCGGGAGATAGTTTTCAAGTCTAAATCCAGTTACTTACTATCAGGATAATATTTAGTTTATATGTCAACAAAATATGAAGAATATTTTTCCGTGTCATATTTCGAATAATGAACTTTGATTCCTCTAACTCTTTTTCCTTTTATTTTTTTGTCGATTTTCCTTGGTTACCAATTCTTGACATCTGGTTTTCCTGCAATTTCTAAAGTAGTGCAATGTTGACAATTTCAAAGTTCAATTTTCTTCTAACAAATGTATCCACCTATAAATTGCCAAACAAGGAAAATCAAAAGAAAAAAGAACACTTTCACCAGATGAATCGTCCTGAGTAAATTAATCAGATCCGAACACAGTTTTTGCTCCGTGATGGTGCAAACTCGATTCGCTCCTTCCAACTCCAAAATACCATAGCATATGTCACGAATAAGGAGAGACGTACTGGACGTAATTAAGTATCCCTTTCAAGTAAAACTACTCCAACAAACTGAAAAAAAGGCTAATGCTATCGATACCATGCGAAATCAAAAGCAACTGAACTCAAGGATGACAATTGAGGTTGATACATTAGAATTCTTTCAGAAGTAATATTTTTTGAATATCCTGTTCTTATAGCAGCCATGATCCAAGAATAATACAGTGATACATTGCAAAACTCTTATGCAGTAAAATAAGCATTATTATAAAAAATCTTTACACGATTTTTATCTGTAGTCTGCAAGTATAAATGATTTATAGGCCTCATTAACCAAAGAAGAGAGGCATATTTGGTTGTCTTCATTCTGCTGATTTGCTTTTGCTAAAGCATGACAACTGGATAAAATTCCTTTCCTTTTCCTGCATTATAGGGCAACAACCATGTCTTAGGATTAGACCAACACTAAATTTTTAGCTTAAAACAACAGAATATGCTTAATTTTACTTTGAATGAGAATTTAATTTAGTAATCTCTCTAATTTAATTCTTTCTGTAACTGCATTTTACAAGCTTTTCTAGGCTTCCAACATTGGTGTTGTGAAATGTAGTTTATAAGTAAAAAAAATTAAAATTTAAAGAATCTGATTAAGTAATCTCTTTTATTAAATTCTTTTCTGTACCTGCAAAGCTTTTCTTGTATTGGTAAAAAATAAATAACACACGTGGAATTATATGTGGCTGGCAGGGCATGATATGTGGATCACTAAAAAGACGACAACTGGAGTGTTACAGTTAAAAAATATGCGAGTTACAAGAGAGTACGAGCAAATCACCCACGAGATGAAAGAATGCATATGCTCGAGACTAAAATTATTCAATGAAGAGACACAGGCGGAATGAATCAAGACAGTAAAAAGGGAAGATTCACGAACCTCCAATTAATGAGGAAGGGGAATCATAATCATTACAGAATCTTCATGAACAGTTACGATTGCCAATTATAACGATTCATTAATGTTCATAATGACTCATCCATAAAAGGAAGAAAACGTTATATTTGTAAACCCCTATATAAAGGGAGAGAATTTCACTTGTAAACACACGTTATAATTGATATTGGAATACAACTATTTACTTTTGCTTTTAATCTATTATTTCCATATTTCTTCTCTTATTTATTTCCTTTCATATAATTGAGAAAGTACAGAATTTCGTGGTTATCAGTAATCCAAGTTCTTCTAAAAATAATCTTTGACCAAGAATGTTATTTTCTGGTTAAGCAAATTGATTCCATTACCGAGAATCTGATAATCTTTTTACATTCCAAATCTTTCTTTCTCACAACCAAATCATGTCAACTGTCAATGGCAACAACCAACAGGTAGGAGGAACTCAAGTTCCTTCACCTCAGGGATCTCCACGCACTTCTCGAGAAGGAACACTTGAATGATCTGCTACTCACACGAGTGAGAAACATGAAGATGAGTAGACTGTTGAGCAAGATGCTATGAAACAGCTGATCGCTGAACACGTGAATAATACTCTCCAAGCTTTCATGAGGGGATTGCCAACTGTACCACCAACTCCTCCCCCAAATAATATCGTAACTGTGAAAAATCCACAATCAGGACTTGCTAATTTAGGAAGTGGGGGAACTCCCAATGAGTCACGTCATGGGAGATCAGGTACACCAAATAATTCTGATTTACAAAATTTAGTACCAACTTTGCAGAAATAGGTGAAATAACAAAACGACTGCATCGAACAAATACCTGGCGTACCACTTATGATTAAGGGAGTGAATATCAACAAATATTCGCAACAACCCTGGAAGCCAAGCGCGACCCCATTGCCTATTCCCAAGAAGTTCAAAATGCTTGACATCCCAAAATATGATGGAACAACCGATCCACGTGACCATGTGACCGCATTCACAACATGAGTAAAAGGCAATGATTTAACCAAGCAAGAAATTGAGTCAGTGTTGGTCAAAAAGTTTGGAGAAACACTCACGAAAGGGGCATTAACATGGTATTCTCTTTTACCTGAAAATTCTATTGGCTCTTTTGCTGAGCTTGTAGATTTATTTATAAAAGCACATTGGGGAGCTCAAAAAGTTGAAAAAAGAATGCAAGATATCTTCAAAGTGAAACAAGGAGATACATAATTAAGCAATGACATTCGCAAGTAATCTAAACAAAAAAAGTTCAGAAGCCACGAGAAGGCTCAGGGAGAGCTAACGAGGATTCCCTACAACAACATGGAATGATGTATATAACAGGTATAGTACCAAGCTGTGGATTGAAGAAGATATCGTTGCTCAGTCAATGGTCGATGGGAGAACAGGTTCGAGGCAGTCAGAATTTGAAAAGAGGTCCGGTAAAAACAGGTACGAGCCTTATATGGGACCCTTAGAGCGAGACACACGGTCCAACTGGAAAACATATGATCAGACCATAGATTAAGGAACAGAGACTCAGTATCATCATCATCATCTAGATTCAAAAAACAACGATATGTGCGTGATAGGGATACCAACACAAATGCAAGGATTAGAGACTATAGTTTCAATATCAATACTTATGAGTTGGTAGCTGTTCTAAGGAGTATGTGAGATAAGGTGCAATGGACAGAAGAAATGAGATTAAACTCAAACAGAAGAAATTCAGATTTTTGGTGCGAGTTTCATAATGACCATGGCCATAAACATCAGATTGCAGATTGATACAACGAGCAGTACAACATTTGTTAAAGCAGGGATACTTGACATACTTGTTCAACGAAAAAGGTAAATAGTCTTACATGAAAATATACAAGAACCACCAAAACCTCCATCTCCAAAGAGAACAGTAAACGTGATAAACGGGGGAGAAGAAGTCAATGGTGTAACGTACAAAGCTACAAAAAAGACGGCGAAATTCACAGTAACCCACGGGAAGCGAGTTCATCAAGTTTTAGAAGAAGATAGCATAACGTTCGATGATGCAAATGCGGATGGCTTGATGATTCATTACAATGATGCACTGGTAATATCTTTACTTATACATGATACATGTAAAACGAATTTTGATTAATCCAGGTAGCTCCGTATTTATTATTTTGTTGCGAGTGGTGAACGAAATGCAAATTGGCGACAAGATGATACCAAAAACACATTCCTTATCAGGATTCGATAATTCAACCGTTACTATAAAGAGGGAAATAATGTTAACTACATTCTCGGAAGGAGTCATCAAAGAAACAAAATTTCAAGTAATAGACATGAACATGGCCTATAATGTGATTCTTGGGAGGCCATGGATACATGACATGGATGATGTGCCGTCTATTTTACATCAAGTTTCCATCAAAATGGGGAATTCAACAAATTCGAGGAGATCAACAAATTTCTAAGAATATCAATTCAGTGGTGCAATCACATAAAGAAAGCATCGATACAAATAAGGATTTCTGTCACGACCCAATTTCCCCCTCCGTAAGATGTCGTGACGACACCTAATCGCTACGACTAGGTAAGCCTAATAACATTGAAATAACGAAAATAAAACAATAATTGAACAACTAAACTTTTTTGCTTAGACCGGTTTTGTCCAAATGTGTTTTCTGGCGAGGTTTTTAATGAGGCAACCATTGATCGTGCAAACTTAGAACAATTCAACAGTATCCAAGACTTCTTTATAATCGACCTCGAATTCTGGGGAACATTTCCCTTGGATGTCAATTTTGTTGCAAGGAAATTACTTTGTGACAACAGGGTCTTGATAGGTAAATTTTGTAAGGGTCAAACGATCGAATGAACCTTACCCATAAAGGTTGTTCGAGCCATGAAACCTAACATGTACGCATGTATAATCATTTATTAAGAGAAGTATTTTTTTTCCTTGCCGATATCTCATGCCTTAGAAAAATTTTCTACTTTACACTTTCATACTCTCGACCTATTGTGTAAACAGGATCAAGGGCCGATCATAACTAGAGTTCGAACAACTACCCCCACGCTCGGGGAATTCCATCCAAACAATAGACGAGATCGAATTATTAAAACTTCGAGACCATAAGACGTGAAAGGCAATCCTCGATTTTTATAGGTCACAGTCACCCTACTTGAGGACTGATACTTCGGGCAAGCTCGAAGTGAAATGGGAAAATAAGCCCAATAGGCAATTCCCAAATTTAAAGTCTGAGGCCAAATTAACATAATTCGGAGATCTCCGAATTTCGTAATAAAATAGGCCTTCGAATTTTTCATAAACCGGTTAAAAGGGCTACCCCCGGCAAAATCATAAAAGGATTCGATATTATCAAGCTTTGACAACTCTAATGAGTACAAAATTGTTCGAGCTCTCGAACTATTCCTTATTTCATGCTAAGGCATTATAAATTTTACAAGGACAAATTATGAAAAACCCTTTCCAAGCCGGAAAAGGGGGAAAATCTATAAACATTTCTTTTTCACAAAGGTCATATCGGCCTTGCACAAAAAATCCTAGGGGCCACTTTAGCTTTGGGTTCGAGAGACCGCCCTCACTCAAGAAAAAACCTAAGGGTTACCTTACCTCAAGTTGGGGCAAGCACTCACTCGATCATAAAGACTATGCTAGTTCAACTTCGATTGAATTACTTAAACCTCGAATTTTAGAATGCAATTTTATAAGGCAGAAATAAAGTGAAATTTCACAAGACAAGAAAGAAAGGAAAAAATCTTTATATATATCAAAAGGTTATGTACAAGGGCAATATGGCCCGATCGGTGTCCTATACAAAAATCCAAAAAGAAAAATACAGATCCTAAGTGTCTAGTCTTCTCTAGTAGAAACATCTTCTACCTCTAGGTCTTCACCACTCTTGGACCCGCTCATGCTTGCGGAATCATCATCATCGGGAGAGGCCAACTCTTTGGCTTCAACTTCAAGCTTTTTTGCATTTCGATCTCGGTAGTAAGATTGAAGCCACGAGCGTGGATCTCCTCGAGAGTCTCCTTTCGAGAGTGGCACTTGGTATGCTCGGCAACCCAGTGTGCTCGAACCTGAGCAACATCGGCAACTTCCTTCGCTCGAGATTGAGCGGCTTCGGCGTCTGATCGGTAGACGTCCACAATTTCCTCAGCATCGGCCATGGCCGCCTCAGCCTCATATTTGGCCACTGCTAGTTCAGTGATCGGCTTCTCTCGATCTGTGGTTGCTGAACCCAACCGAGTCTGGAACTCCTCAATTTTCTTGGCTTGCACCAAGTTTTTCTCTTTTATGCCTTAGATTTGGCTTTCAGTCGAGGATAGTTGAGCTCAAGCAACCTCCTTATCTGAGAAAAGACGGTCCATGTTTTGCTTCCATGCTATGGTCTTTGCCTTCACCGCATCCACTTCTTCACCAAGTTTCCCAATTATCTCGAGCTTTTGCTGGACCTGTGGGATTGAATTGTTAGCCATCACGCCCAAACCGATGTCATAAACTTCTAAGATTCTTATTACATGCTCGACCAGGTCACCTTGTTCTTTTTGAGCCGCAGCTAGCTCTGCTCGAAGGCCCTTTGCTTTTTATTCTTTTTGCTCATTGAGAAGCTTGAGGGCGTTTTTCTCCTCAGTGAGCCCTTGAATTTTGACCTCATATCGGCTCGGTTCCCCTCCAGACCTAAAGAAAGCTTCATGATGAAGCACCGAGGCCTACACAAATAGAAGAAGAATTAGGGAAGAAGAGAAAAACACAAGTATGGAAACTGATATTGATTAAGGGAGTTGGGGCTTACCTGATTCAAAGCCTGTTGGGCATCATTAAAGAGACACAGTGTTCCCACCTCATCCATTAGGGTTTTGTCTTCCTCCGTGACTAGACTCTGAAGGTAACTAGCCAGCCCTACGGGGGGCGGCAAGAACTCGTGCATCCTCTAGGATCCAGATGATGATTGTTCGTTTGCACCTGAGATTGACACTAGGGATCGGAATCTGGCTGGTCAGTCTGAAACTTGAGGAAGTTTTGCCCGAGCTCTTCCTCGGTACCTCTAAGTCGCTCAGGCCAGCAGTATCATCAACCCTAGCGGTATAAGAACGAATAGAGTCCTCCTCTCTGTGGATTCCTTCTAAATGAGAAGTCTTTATGGCTCGAGCATCCTGAATCATGTCCTCGGAGAACGAAGGAAACGATGGGAGTCTCCGATTTCTATTACCCTAAGTGGGTCTCTTGGGGAGTTCTCTCTATCTTGAATTGCCTCGAGCGCATCCTCCACAACAACTTCCGCCTCCTTCTCACCCCGAGGCGAGGCACCTTTGGTTCCAGTCGGCTAGGGGACTTCAACTTAATCCCCTTCTTGGACCCCGTCAGATCGAGGTAGAATATATCTAGCTTCTACCGGTCCGGTGGCATTTTGACCCTCGGTATTATCTCGTGCTCGAGCCAACAGACCAGAATCATCCTCATTTTCATCTTCTTCTTCTTCCTCCATCTCACTTAGGAGTTGAACTGAATCCACGGACAGGGGGATGATATTCTTCTTAGGTTTACGAGCCGTTCTCTTTTTAGGCTCTTGCCCCTTGGAGGTCGAGGTCCTTTTCCTTTTGCTCTCCTTTGCCGGATTTGAGATGGAAAGTGGGTGATGAGTGATGATTTTACAACTCATTCAAGTCTCTTTTCTTTAGATTCGGCGTACTTTAATAATAATATGAGGTTGTTTATGGTGTGTATTGTTAGATGTTCAGGTAAATGATGCCATAAAGTGATTTGAATTCAATTGAAGTGGAATTAATAAAGAAAAGAGTGAAAAATGCAAAACTCTTCAGTGATTCCCGCATATGCGGAACACTGGTCACTTTTGTGACCTCGCATCTACGAGGAAATGGTCCGTAATTGTGGAATTGAGCTATTTTCCCTTGGATCACATCTGCGAGAGAAGAGCCGCTTCTGCAGAGGCGCACCTATGCTTAAAGCCCACACCTGAGGTCGCGCATCTGTGTGTGTAAGCCCGCTTTTGTAGAGGCAGTGTTTCTCGTCATGGGCCGCTTCTGCATGAGGTTATCCGTATTTGTGGAGCCGCGCCTGCGAGGATCCTTCCGCAAGTGCGGTCAATGAGCTTCAGACCTGGGCAGAGTTAGAAATTCACATCTCCTCAACTCCAAACCCAATAACACACGACCTAGCTCATCTTTGGCATATCTTTGCCTTATTTTCAGTCTCTTAGACTAGAGAGAACAAGTTTTGGAAATTAGGGTTCTTGCACACACACTTGGGTCTTGAAGATTTGAAGCTTTTGGTTGAGAATTTCTTACTCATTTATGCTCATTTCTTCATTTCCTTGGTTTGTATGGAATATTCAAGTGTGTAGTATTCCAACACCTGAATCTTGTTTATGTAAGTATTCATATTTAAAGTGTGGATTAAATATCTTGTTGTGCTTATATATTGAACGACTTTGTTCTGACTCCAAATCCACTAGTCGTGATGGCACCTAACCCTACCTGCAAGGTAAGCCAACTAATATCTATCCAATTCCAATAATATTAACAAGACAGTAAAGTAAAGAAATTATCTGACTTTTATATATTTCTCAAGAACTGATAGTATAATTCATGAGCTTCTACGAATAGAGTTTACAAGCGGAAATAAAATAAATACATAATCTGTTTGAAAAGTACATAAATAGGGTTTTACATCTAATGCTACCCCGAACAAAACAGGCAGCTACAACAGAGATGCGTGTACATCTTCAAGTCCCACAACCATCGAACATGGCAACAACAACAACCAACATCTGCATTCAATGTGCAGAAGTGTAGTATCAGTACAATCGGCCCCTTGAACTGAGTAAGTAACAAACCTAACCTTAGGTTGAAAGCAGTGACGAGAAGTCACAAGGTCGGGTCCAATACCAATATTCCACAATAGTTCATAATAGCATACATTCAAGTATAAAAGAGATATCTCAAAAGTAAAAATACTCAGCTTGTTCACAGTTCCAGAAAAAAGAAGGGGTTATGATTTTCAAATATCTCAGTGAAATATAATCCCAGATCTCTAATCAAAAATGCCAAAGGTACGAGTAAGTTTGAGCAATGTAATTTTCCAAATATCCTTTCCACAATGAATAAAATATATCATTTTCTTTCCAATAACAAGTATAAAATACCTCTCTATGCCCACATATCAATGTGTATAACAAGTCATGAATGACGTGATACTATATAGCATGAGGAAAAATGCATCTCTATGCCGGTATGTCATGTGTGCATGTAAATGCCATGTATCTCAGAGATAATCATGTACTCACACTCTCAAAGTACTCAATCTCACCGCCTCACATCCTTTCTCACTAAGCTCAATACTCAGCACACTAAATCACTAACGCTGTGTAACAACTACTACAACATGCAACCTGATCCACATATATATAGTCGACTGCGCTCACTAGGGGTGTGCAGACTCTGGAGGTGCTCCTTCAGCCCAAGCGCTATATTGCTACGTCGTGCAACCCGACCCAATACTGCTGCGGCGTGCAGCCCGATCCAATATTGTTGCAGCGTGCATCCTGATCCAATAAAATATACTATAATATGCTACGGCGTGCAACCCGGCCCATAATGCCACTCTCACTCAGGCCCTCGGCCTCACTCAGTCATCACTCTCTCTTGTCTCGCTCACGGGCTCACATGTTATGAAACTAGCCCGACAACAATGATATAATGTATCAATAATAACAACTGAGACTGAGATATGATATGAATGCATGAATATTACTGAGTAAAAATATCAATGAAATCAGTGGGATGACAACAAGAAACGACCACTGTGGGTCCTAACAACATCAGCATGAAGCCTAAACATGATACTTAACATGATTGGCAGCTCAATTACTCTATTGCATGGCGAGAACACAAAATTATCATAAACAATAGGGCCACTATACAGTATCATGGGAGTAACAGTGTCCCAATTCACATGGTGCACGCCCACATGCCTGTCACCTAGCATGTGCGTCACCTCAATACCAATCACATAACACGTATTGCGGGGTTTCATACCCTCAGCACTAAGTGCGGGTAGAAGCAATTAAGGAGTCGCATGTGCGGGTATCGGGCTAGTTTAATGAAATAAACCCTCATTTCACCAGGTATATTCTAACCTTTTTCCCCCAAACTCAAACTCCTCTCATCTCTCACACCATCTGCTCATACTCGAATTCACACACGCAAGAAATACATGTATGATTCTTAGTCCCCTCATATGCTCCTCTCTTCTACTTCTCTTTTCTTCTTCTTCTTCTTCTTCATCCCACCCTTTCCACACTCCTGTTTTTATTTAAATTTTTTTTATAATCACTGTTAGATTTAGGAGTGAGGGAAAAATGGTTTAGAGTGTCTCTGTGTGTGCTGCTAATGATGAAACAAATCTTTGGGAGGTGTGAGTATCAAATTAAATTGAAAAAACATATAACCATCTTTGCTTGTCATGTGTTTTACAAATTGTCCAAAAGAAAATTGCTATAAGTACCACAAAATCAGTCATAATAGAGTCGTAGGTTCATGTAGTGCACTAATTTAGAAGTCTTGAGTATAAATTAGGTGCTAAAAATGATGCTAGAAGAAAAAAGAGTCGAAAAAATTCTGGGCTTTTCAACCCTTTGATGAATAATGCAAAAGCGGAAAAAGTGTCGTAGATGTGGCCTCGCACCTGCATTGAAAGTTCCGCAGCTGTGGTTTTTGGTAAACTGAGCTAAACTGCAGAAGCGGAGGAAAACCCGCAGAAGTGGGATCGCACCTGCGATTGTTCTTCCGCAGGTGCGAAAACTAGGCATAATTCCCAATTCTAGTAGCTTTGCATCTGGACCTTTCGGGGTCCGTTTTATTCGATTCTTTGTCCTAATTTCTTTGTTTTAAATTTCCTAACATTATTCAACTGCCCCACTAACGTTGTTTTGATTTTTTGAAGGTACTTTAAGCTAAAATGGACCCGAACATGAACGAAAATGCCTCGCTTGATCATGAAATTGTAGAGGAAGCTGTGGATGAACAATTTGACCAGTCACGCTTCATGTCGGCTGATTTTCACCACCGGTATTATGAAAACCTCCTCACAAAGAAGATAGTTCTTGAAAAGGGGATCGCCGAGGAGAAATCAGTCGAGCTACTCCTAGAAATCTATGGCAATCTTCAAGCGTCCAACTAGTCGTGCTTCATTCCTATTCCATGTAAATTCAATGAGGAGTGGGTTCGTGAGTTTTACGTGAATCTTAAGTGTACAAACATTGTCGACCCACAACTCACCATAAGGGGAAAAATAGTGAGGTTTGGGATTGAACATATCAATGATGTGCTAGGGATCCCTGACCATCTACTGGATCCGGTGCAAGAAAAGGATAATTGCAACAACGGATAATGGCTTATGTCTAAACTCATTTCCACAACCATGAGAGCTAAATGGGCCAACAAGAGAAGGGGTTTGAAGTCAATCGAATTCATAGTTGAAGCTAAAATATGGCTCTACGTCCTCTACAACAGGGTATCACCCTGTGAAAATATTTCAGATGCATCACACACCAGAGCCTTGATCATTGCATGCTTTCTTGATGGCATTCCTGTGAATGTTGGCGATTATATCCTGTGGGAGCTGAGAGAGTACTTGCAAGACGACATCCCAGGGTTGATGTTTCCCTTACTGATCACAGAGTTGTGTAGGCGCGCAGAGGTTGAGGTGCGCAACACCGATCATTGGTTGTCAACCGAAAAACCCTTTCATCTATTGAGAGTAACGGGTGAGGGTAGTGCAGTCAAGAGCAAGAAGAGGAAAGTCACCACTGTTGGCGGACCAGAGTTATCCTCACAGGCAGTAGTGCCCGAGGGACCATTTGGGATGCTGAACTTGCAGCTTGGCGTTATCCGTGATTTAGTATCACATCTCCCTGGGCCTTCACACCCCTAGCCTAGGCCCGAGTAATTTACCAAGGAAGACACGAAGATCTACCTAGATGCACAGAAAAACAGGCAGATTCTCAGGAGAAGATAGTAGCATTTGTTGGCAGACTCGAGGCAGCCTGTGGCAACTTGGCCAGGGCACATGTAGATCTTCAGTTTGACTTCAAAAAGGAGAAAGTGAGAAACAAGAAGAAGGGAAATTTTATGATCAAAATGTGGAGAGACTTCAAAGTCGTCTTCAAATTGGGGCAGCCGAACAGGCAAATACCTATTGTTGATGCTGAGGATAATGAGGAGTACTCTTTCATGTCAAGTGAAGATGATTATAATGCTGATGATACTGATGAGGATGAGACTGAGAGTTCTCCGCAACAGTGATAGCCTTTCTCCCGCAGTCTGCTAGTCTTATGCAGACCTCAGGGAGACCCTCAAACTACTATTATTTTATTTTGATATTGTGCAGTGAGGACACTACAATGTTTTAAGTTGGGGTGGATTTAAGGAATATACATTATTCGTAAATTGATGCTATATATATATGTCCTTTCCGGGTTTATGATGCGGTATGGATACTGTGTGCCCTTGCCGGGCTTGTTTTATTATTGCTTATCATGTACTCTTGCCGAGCGTAGTTGTGATTAGTCGTACATTTGCAGATTAGTCACTTTTGTTATTCTATTTTATTTTTCATTCTTTACTTATTTTTCTTTAGTAATTTTAGTTTATATTTTAATTCTTTAGTAGTATTTCCTTGGGTTTTCTTTATGCTACGGTTCTTTCCCGAGGAACATTTTTGTGTTAAATCAGGTGACTTTTCCCTATGATGGATGGCTTGACGACTTTTTAAGGGAATTAGTCTTGTTTTGTTTTTTGCGGACTTTTGGATTATTTGGTACTTACAAAATTAGTATCTTGTATGTAAAGTGTGAATTAAGAATACCCCTCCGAATTTTGGTTTTAAATTGAAAAAGTAAGTTGTATGGGGAAGAATAATTTGTGTGACAATGTTTTGGCTCATTTGGTGACTTTTTTCCCACTAGTCGGCATGATATTGCTCTAAATGCTTTTAGTAAGAAGTGATTTTGATCCGTCTTGATTAGTTCATGTGCCATGTGTGTTAGTTTTTGCAATAAATAATTCTCGTTTTACTTCTATCATCTAGAACTTGTCTGATTGGTCTTTCAATGCTAACGTAAATTATGTTTGGCTGGAGGGATGACCTTAGGAATTTGAAAAAGTCTATTTCGTCTTTCAAGACTACCATCGCACAAATATTATCACTAGTTTACCCCATTTGAGTCTTTAACCTTTTCTTTGTCCACCTCATTACAAACCTTTACCCTTTTGTAAAATAATTCCCTCTTTTGAACCCGTCCCTCATTGAATATTGAGAATGAGGCTAAAAGCCTAAGTTAGGGGGTGTTGGCGACAAGTTAAAAATTGGTAAGGTTGTACATTGAGCGTAGAAACATATACCTCAAAGTTGTTTATATGAAGTTACTCAAGCTCCAAAGAAAATAGTTGTATATAAGAAAAAGTATGTATATATATATATATATATGGAGTCTTGAGAAAATTAGAGAGGTACTTTAAGGTGGTTCTATGTTGGTAGCTAGATGCCAATAAGGGCTATGTTGTTTAAAAAGAAGCAAAGTATAAAAAGAAAGACAAATATGAGTAGTGTTTAAGGATGATGTAGTCACTTGTATCCCAAATGTTTATCCGGCCCTTCCCTAAACCTATATTACAAGCTTAAAAGTCCTTATGGGATCTCCAACCGAATGTTCTTAAATAGGCGGAGAATTAAAATAAGGGCAAGCTTATGGCATGATATTTTGTAACACTTGAAATTATTTGCTGAGAGTGAGTGCCTTTGTGCATTTGTCCCTTGCGTTATTATTGTAAATTTGGTGATTTTTGGACTTTCTTTCTTGTGAGGGCACATGAATTTGGATGGATTGGTGACATTGATGTATCCGGAAATGAGTAAATTGAGCAAATGTAGTAGACTAGTGCTTTTGAGTCACTTCTTGAGGCTTTTTTTTTGTCACTTGATTATTTTGAAACTCCTTTGAATTTCTTGAAAGTGTTTTTAAATGAGAGAGTTATTTGGTTAAGATTCACGTGCTTGAACCTAATTATTTGTACCAACCAAATCCATAAGTATGGTGCTTAATTGGAGAGTATGATTTGTAAATGATAGCAATACTATTTGTGCTTTAAATGATAGAACCTCATTGAATTGTTGGTTTTGAGTTTCTTGGGGACAAGCAAAAGCTTTAAGTTGAGGGTGTTGATGAGTGGTGATTTTACCACTCATTCTAGTCTCTTTTCTTTAGATTTTTCCTCTGAGGTCGTTTATGGTGTGTATTGTTAGATTTGTAAGTAAATGATTCCATGAAGTGATTTGAATTCAATAGAAGCGGAATTGAGCAAAAAAGAGTGAAAAAATGCAAAAAATTTCAGTTAGTCCGCATCTGCGAAACACTGGTCGCTTTTGTGACCTCGCATCTACGAGGAAATGGTCCGCATTTGTGGAATTCAGCTACATTCCCTTGGATCGCATCTGCGAGAGAAGAGCCGCTTCTACGGAGGATAACATGCGCTCAAAGCCCGCACCTTCAGTCGCGAATCTGTGCGTGTAAGCCTGCTTCTGTGGAGGCGATGTTTCTCATCATGGATCGCTTATGCGTGAGGTTATCCGCATCTACGGAGCCGCACCTGCGAGGATACTTCCGCAGGGGCGGTCAACGAGCTTCAGATCTAAGAAGACTTGGAAATTCACATCTCCTCAACTCCAAACCCACAAACACACGGCCTAGCTCATCTTTTTCATATCTTTGGCTTATTTTCAATATCTTAGACTAGATAGAACAAGTTTTGTAAGCTAGGGTTCTTGCACACACACTTGGGTCTTGAAGATTTGAAGCTTTTGGTTGAGAATTTCTTACTCATTTATGCTCATTTACTTATTTCCTTGCTTTGTATTGAATATTTAAGTGTGTAGTATTTATTTCCATCACTTGAATCTTGTTATGGAAATATTCATATTTAAAGTGTGGATTAAATATCTTGTTATGCTTATGTATTGAACGATTTTAAGTTATATTGAAGTGAGTTATTATTTCTTTAATTATTCTTGTTCTTTAATGTTTCCAAAGGAATTAGCTAACCCTAGGACTCGCCCATTAACTTTGAATTAATTTTGGGAACGATTATTTGGGGTTGAAAAAGATTAATTAATAAGAATTTGAGGCTTTAATCCTCATTTTATAGATTCTACCTAGGGATAGGATTGAACTACTTGTAGCCTTATTTGGGTGTGCTTAATCTCTTAATTGTTTAAGGGATAATTCAATTAGGAAATCTTGTTAGTTTTTGGAAGAAGATAATATAGAATTGTTACCCTATGCGAATTAACATAAACTCGTTCATATTTGTAAAATCGTGTTGGATCGTTACTTGAGTGTAATTCCTGATGCATCCATGCTTGTAGCCATTAATCATTTTACTTTCTTTCTAGGTTAGTTTACATTTTTTGCAATTAGTTATATATATTTTATCAAAATCAAAATCTAAGTGTTTGGCATTGCATAACTAATGATAATTCTCTTACATTCCTAATCGCCTACATATTGTTCTCTGTGGTATTCGACACCGACTCATAGTTGGATAAATTATATTGCATGCGATCGTGTCCATTTACTTTTTAGTAGTGGGTTTGGACGTCATCAGTGGGGTTTCCTCATCACCGGACGGGGGCCTCATAGTTGCATGTTTTTCGAGACCTGCAAAAAAGGAAACAAAGTAAGCTCGGAAGAATGTTTTAATAACGACCAAACCATCAAATACAGGAACGGGGCTTACCATGATTTCTAGACTCCCACCGGCCGTACAATAAATCGCGCCATGTGCGTTCAGCATGTGTTGATGTCGAGACTAGGCTCCTAACCCAGCTCTCGAGATTAGTGATGAGTGGCTAGAATTCATGATTTTAAGAATTATATACCTTGCATTTTATGTGTTTTAATG
>MDKJ01272023.1:0-30522 GCA_005239525.1 Nicotiana knightiana
TGTGTTCATGGTACTTTCTGAGTACGAGTGTTAAGTGAGAGCATGAGATACTGATAGTGGAGTTACGAGTGACTGACAGGCTTAGCCGAGAGCTTTATTGTGAGTGATATTGTGTCCGAGGGGCTTATACTTTATGAAAATGCTATTTTCACTCTTCGTACACTGAGCCTCTGATAATAAATATTGGATAAATGTTTTATATGAAATTTTTAAATGGAAACCGGAGTTTCACGAAATATTTGGAACTGTAGATTCCTGACTTGATTTACTCATTTTCACTATCATTTATTATATAGTTTTACATGATTTAATTGCTCGTCACTACACTCAAGTTTTTAGTTACATTGATTACATACTGAGTTGGCGTACTCACGTTACTCCTTGCACCTCTGTGTGCAGATCCAGGTACCGGACCATCTCACTAGTTGATTTCCGGACGAGCTTGGAGTTGTTCAAGGATTGAGGTAGCTTCTCAGCGTCCCAAGCTCACCTCCTTTCCTTCCCTCAGATCATAGTTTCTTTGGGTCTTTTGTATATCATACTTTTGTTGTAGCAAGTCCCTATGTTGTACATTGTATTTTTCAGCCTTAGATGCTCATAATAGTTGACAGTTGACTCCAGGTTTTGGGGAAGTGTGTATTTTGTTTCATCTCATTCTCCTATTTCAAAATCTGCTAAATTTTGGGAAAATCATGATATATATGTATTGATAGTCTGAAATGGTTGGCTAGCCTAGTCCCACGATAGGCGCCATCACGTCCGGTTAGGATTTGGGGTCGTGACAATTCGCCTCGAAGTCTTCAAATCACTGAATGCACACTTCCACATACACCTGCGGGTGATCCCACGTCACCCTAATCTACATGAGCCTGACGACACCATCTCAACTGCAATTTAGTCTTTCTACCAACATCGATAAACCTCATACCTCAAATTCTCACCTTCCATTCATTTCCAAAAGACCCGATTCTAAATCCATATCCGGTATCAGTCTCAAACAACTGCATCAACTCATGTCTACACCTACAAGGTACGTCCACACAATATAACACACCACACATAGGCTTATAATAACACTTCTGATCACAATAGCTGCCCGAAATCAACCCAGCACTGGCAATTAGTCTTATATCTGAAAGAACTCTGTTCCAAACCTCCATAACACTGATAATGATGCAAGAAACACGAAGACCTCATAATTAGACACCCGAATAACCAAGCCACAACTAACACCACCGGGAAGACACCTCGCAAGCTAAAACTCAAGAAGCACAGAGCGAAAATGACTGAATATGAAAAGAGAAACACATAAGGGAACTACCAAACAAGCCCAAAAAGCACAACTCTCTATCAATAATAACCTGAAAAAGCAATATAACAAGGAAAGAAGTAAAGCATATGAACAAATCACAAGGATCCCATCCTGGTATAACTTCCACCTTGGTACTCAACCCGGTTCAAACATATTGAATCACAAGAGATCACGAGGGTCTCGCCCTCAACTCTAAATCACATATCGAATATATATCTTACCAATTGAAATCTTCCACTAACTCAGCTCTGCCAAAAAAAAATAAATCACAACACTCACTGAACTCTCACCCCGGTAGAGTATCAAATCACAGCTCGTAACCAAAATACTCAGGAAAAATTACATCAAGTCTACCATGATGAATAGCAAGGACTCACGTCTAGTCTCACCACTCTCAGTGGTGAATAAAAACAAATGATAGACACGGGCTACCACTAATAGAGTCTCCCATCAGGGAAAACACATAAACATAATGCTAATCATGAAACTCACCCATAAGTGAAGCAATAAATAAGGGAACTCGTCCCGACAAGCAGAACCGAAAAAAAATACGAATGGTGCTCCTTTGTAACAAGTCAAAACATAACTGTATGATAACATCTGGCACCATGGACTCCAGCCTACTATATGAAACACATCAATGGGTTGGGCCTCCCCATCTTGGGCTCCCTCTACTCGCCCGAATACCCCACTGTGACATACCTGCCCGAAGCTTGGGACAATCTCTCACCATATGGATGATATCTCCACACTCAAAGCAACCCCTCTGCTGATGTGGCGGTAGAAACTGCATCGTACGAGTACTTTAAGACCCATGAACACTACGCAAAGCCGGAAGTGCAAACTGAACTGGCTGATCCACAAAACCTCTACCATGTCGTACCCTTCCTCCAAAATAAGGACCAGCAGATCTCTCCAGTTCACGAGGCCTAATCGCCTCCCTGAACTCTCTATCTTGGTCTCGTCTGTCCTCTCGCTCCCGATCCCACATGCCCTCTAACCGGTGAGTGATCCCTACCACCTGCTGAATCGAGGCATTTGACTCTAACTCTCAAGTCATGCTGAACCGAATATCATGCCTGAGTCCCTCAATGAATCTAGGGACTTGCCCGCTAACTGTAGAAATCAAGGCAGGTGCATGTCTGGCCAAATCACTGAATCTGATGGCCTACTGAAATACTGACATAGTGCCCTGACGCAACTGCTCAAACTCCTGCTCCGTGCATCCGAAGGGACTGAGGTACAAACTTTCTCAAAAGCATCTCTGAAAATTGAAACCATGTAAGTGAAGCTACATCGGCCGGGCTACCCAACTCATATGCCCACCACCATTGATAAGTCGCTCCCTTAAGTTGGAACGTAGTAAAAACAACCCCACTCATCTCAACAATATCCATAGTGCGGAGGATGCTATTGCACTCCTCCAGAAGACCCTGTGCACTCTCTGAAGCCAAGCTGCTGAATATAGGAGGGTTATATCTCTTGAACCTTACAAATCTAAGCTGCCATTCCTTGGATGCTTCTGCCCTGACCAAGAGCTGAACTGGAACCACAGGTTGTGTCATCATGAAGCCTGGAACCTGACCAATGTGAACTCGTTGCTCTGGGGTGTGGGCGGCGGGAGTTTGGGCTCCTTCCCCAGTCTGTGAAGTAGCTGGTGAAACCGGAATCAACCCCGCCTGAGCCAACGTACAAAACATGCTCAGGAACTGTGCTAAAGTCTCCTGAAGCCCGGGGGTAACAGCAGGCGCCTCCGGTACCTGCCCCCCCCATTTGGAACTACTGGCAGCTCCTCAACTGCTACTTTGGTAGGTGCCCTAGCTGCAACACATGCTCCTCGTCGGATTCTGCCCCTTATCCTAGTGACATATGCTCCAGGGATAACATCATCAGGAACCGCAACTCGTGTCCTCACCATCAGTGAGATAATGGAATGATAATTTCAAACTTCAAGATCAATGAACTCGCACGATAGGAATGAAGGAAGTGAAATTGTCCTAGCAGTTCCGTAGCCTCTCGAAGATAAGTACAGACGTCTTTGTACCGATCCACAAGACTCTACTGAACTCGCTTATGACTCGTAGCAGCTATGAACCTAGAGCTCTAATACCAACTTGTCACGACCCAATTTACCCTCCGTTGGGTATGGAACCTAGTCTTAAGGACTAGGTAAACCTAACATTTACTGAATAACAATAATAATAAAGGAAATCTAACAGTCTCGATATAGAAATCTTTACAGAATTTACAATTTCCCAAAACCGGTAGTATAAGTCATAAGCTCTACAGAGTCGCTACAACTTCTAAATACAACTGTTTGGGAATGAGTGAAAACAATTTGAATATAAAGAAGGTGACACTGAAGCCTGCGAACGCAACAACAGGTTTACCTTGAGTCTCCTCATCAAGGATCCGCACAACTATTAACGATCAATACCTGGATCTACACAAAAATGTGCAGAAGTGTACTATGAACACACCACAGCGGTGCCCAGTACGTATCAAGACTAACCTCGGTGATGTAGTGATGAGGACTAGTCAACACACCCACTGGTCTAATAAACTGAACAAGCATAAGTATAGGAATGAAAAAACATGACATCTATCTAATGACTACACGATATGGCTAACAACATAGGAACTACAATAAGGAAGGAAAAACAGTAAGTAATAGCGGAACACTAATAAGACATAGAAGGGTGGACGGGAACACATCCCAAATCCGAAAATCACAACACCACAAGGGCAAGTAGTAACTCAGCACTGCAATAGTTTCCACATTAGGCCTTAGCCAACAATCCCAATAAATTAGTCAAATCCTTCAAGTGTAACTTTCACCCGTAAGTTTTTGTATTGAAATCTTTAGAATATAATCCTTTCTAATAGGAAATCTTTTGAAATATATTCTTCAAACATAGTTCTTCCAAGATAATTACTTTTTAAATATAAATTTTCCAAATAAATGTCCTTCGAACATAGTTCTTTCAAGAAAAATGCTTTTCAAATAAATGTCTTTCAAAAATAGTTTCTTTAAGATAAATACTTTTCAAATACAACTCTTCAAGTACATATCCTTCGAGTATAGTTTCTTCAAGATAAATACTTTTTAAATATACTTTTCAAAGAAATATTCTTCAAACATATTTTCTTCAAGATAAACATTTTTCAAATACAACTTTTCAAGTACATATCCTTCGAGTATAGGTCACCCTGTGACACCTAAGCATAGAAGATTAATGGCTCCGAACACAGATATATCAACAGAGGAATCTACGGGGATCTCGTCCCGTAGTCCCGGATTTATTATGCAGTACATGGGGATCTCCCGAAATATGTCTGTAGTCCCAAAATAAAACCAAAATAAATATGCAGTTCTTGGGGATCTCCTGGAATACGTCCGTAGTCCCAAAATAAATATGCAGTACAGGGGGATCTCTCAGAATACGCCCGTAGTCCCAAAATAAATATGTAGTACAAGGGGATCTCCCGGAATATGTCCGTAGTCCCAAAACAAATATGCAGTACATGGGGATCTCCCGGAATACGTCCATAGTCCCAAAATAAATAGGCAGCACAGGGGGATCTCCCGGAATACGTCCGTAGTCCCAAAATAAATATGTAGTACATGCGACATAGATAACAGTTATAGCACGACGGAAAAACTCGTACATCAACACAACAAGTACAAAAGCAACAATGGCAGTAATACAAAGTGCGACGAGTAAAACAATTCAGGAACTTTAAATCACAAAGAAAATGGTAGAACTCATTCACAAGGAATGGCGACAGTAAAGAAATGCTAGGCGTAAAGAGAACAACTTAACAAGAGTAAAGCAAAGAATGTAGCAACGATTTCACAATATTCAAATCAACAATAAGAAGCCAACACGAGTCAAATAGTCCCAAATAAAGGCAAGTCATCTAAGGTAGAGGTTATCTAAACTCTTTTTTAGGTTGGGCAATTACGAAAGGTTTCAACAATTAAATTAAGGATAAGTAACAGAAGATATTCGTAACTCCAATTAAGGTTAAACGATTATAGGATGAGATAATAGTGATTTCAATTAAAGATAGGCAGTTTATGAAAAATATAGCATGGCGATAGAAGGGTAAAATCTTCAGTTAAGTCAAATAATCTTCAATTAGACAGTAAGAGGGAATCCTAAACCAATTATCTTTAATTAAAGCATGTAGAAGTGAAACTAGCAAGTAGGAACCCAACGTATCAAGAACAACTTCATACACGGTAAATATAAGGACCTAAGAAACCTAAAGGCCAACTTCCCACAAATAAGTCGAGAACGCACTCGTCACCTCACGTACACGGACTGCAATCAACATAGAAGACTCAAAACATAAGGGGTAGTTCCCCACACAAGGTTAGGAAAGATACTTACCACAAAGACGACGACCCGGTATTATAAAATAAAGTCCTCGGGTGAAAAGACCTTCGGACGGCTCAAATCTAACCAAAATAACTTCAATGCACAAATAAAATTCATAAGAAACTATTGTGGATCATTAAGTCTAAATCGTTAACAAAAACCAAATGCCGACCCAAAATTTGATCCCCGAGCTCGCATTTCGGAACCCAAGAAAATTTACAAAATCCGAACACCCATTCCAATATGAGTTCAACCATACAAAAATTACCAAATTCCGATACCATTTTGTCCCTCAAATCATGTTTTTTCATTTTAGAAATTTTCTTCAAAAACCAACAATTTCTCCAACCAAAAACACAAATTTAATGATATAAATAAAGGAAAATTCATGGAATACATTAAACACTAGGTGAAGAACACTTACCCAATCAATTAGCTTGAAAACCCCCAAAAATCGCTCCCAAATCCGGAGGCCAAAACTCAAAATATGAAGAAAAATAGACAACCCTCGACTTATATGAATCTGCCAGGACTTCTGCACCTGCGACAAACTTAGCCGCATCTGCACAATCGCAGGTGCGCATGGCCAACCGCACCTGCGCTCCACTCCGCTTCTGCATCCAAGAGTCTGCTCCTGCAGTGCCGCACGTGCGCTCCAATGCTCGGCATCTGCGGAGACTGGCCAGACCAACTCCTCCTGCACCTGCGCATCCTCCATCACACCTGCGAACATCGTACATGTACCCAAGGTCCGCAAGTGCGATTACACCAGAACTCATCCCTCTCCAAAACCATGGAAATCATCCACAACTCTTCTGAAACACACCTGTGGCCCTCGGGACCCCGTCCAAGCATACCAACAAGTTCTATGACCTAATACGGACCCGCTCGAGGTCTCAAATCATATCAAACCATGATGGAACTACAAATCGCACCATGAATCGAGCTTATGAACTTTCAAATCTTCCAACTTCTAAAACTCGTGTCAAAACCTATCAATTCAACCCGGAATGACGCTAAATTTTGCAAACAAGTCCCAAATGAAATCATGGAGCTTCTCCAACTCTCAGGATGACATTTTGACCCTGATATCACAAAAGTCAACTGTGGGTCAAATTTCTCCATTTTCCAAACTTCAAATTTCCAACTTTCGTTGAATTGCCTCAAATTACTCTACGGGCCTCCAAATCCGGACGCGCGCCTAAGTCCAAAATCACCATATAGAGCTGTTGACATCATCCAAAACTTATTCCGGAGCTGTTTACACAAAAAGTCAAATTCTGGTCAAATTTCACCGCTTAAGCTTCCAAAACTAGAATCCTTTTTCCAATTCGACTCCAAATCATCCGGTAACTGATTCCAACCATGCACGCAGGTCGATATACATAATGTGAAGCTGCTCAAATCCTTATGCCACCGAACGAAGCTTAAATTCTTAAAATGACCGGCTGGGCCGTTACAGCAAATCTCATCATCAACGCTCTGCCAATTAATGGCCGCTACTTAGCTTCACTATCAATAATATCTCTTGGGCATGCTTATATTTTATTTCGCTATTACTTTGAATGTTTTAACATTTTGTTCGTGCAACTTTAGCCATGATTTTGATCGCTCCTGAGCGGAGAATAATTTACATTCAAGTGCAAAGCTCTCCCAACAAGCGGAGATGCAGTCTACAAATCATGCTTTCCCTACAAGAGAATACATTTCTCAGTGTAAAGCTCTCCCAGCAAGTGGGGATGCACTTTACCAATCAATCTCTCCCAACAAGCGGAGACAATTTTCAAATGCTCCATTAGTTGCAGAGCGGTAACTAGACCGGCTAACAAATCGAGTCAGGATCAAGTATCCCATCATCCTAATCCAAAATTATGGCTCACCGGTAGCCAGGCATCATCATTCCTGCATCATTTACATCGCATCTTAATATATTCTGCATTACAATATATTGGTATGCATGTATTTCCTTTTATTTTGCAGGGACAAACACCACAACATGGAACTATTTCTTAGTAGCAGATCCAAATACAACACTATAGGGACAACCAACCTAGTAGTGGGCCCAAGATGACCAGCGAGCTTAAATTTTGGAATCATTCAAATCAGGCCGCAAAATTCAAGCTATCATGAGTGACCAATCTTTCGTCTCGCCGTATCGTCACAATACGATGCTGGGTCAATTCCTACGAGCGTCGCTTCCTCAAAATCCATACTCCAGAACTACATGAGGCCTGATCCTCGTTAAGCCTGAGGTATGTAAGCAATTCAAAGCCAGATTTCAACCCACTATTCCCAAACTTTCCTAGATTCTTCCTCAACTCATAATTTTCATGCCATTCTTGCAAATCATGCCTAAAGTCGGGAAAAAATTGACTTTGGTTCAATTTCTTTGCCCGAAAAATCTTTCATCATCTCCGGTCAAAGAGGGGCACCTGTTGACGACCAATTTTGACCCTCCCTTTTAAAATTAATTTATTCACACTTAACAATTTACAATAAATACTTTAAAAGTATTTTCTATTAATGAATATCTATTTTATAAATTAATTAAGTATTAGTTTCAAAATTAATCATGTAGTATTGATATTTTTTAATTACAAATGTATTTACTATAATAAAAAAATAACTTTTCTATATACATTACATAACTTTTATAATTTGATAAAAATATCCTTAATTTCCGGTAGATTAGGTTACTATGTTAATATTTTCAAATTAGTGCTATAATTCGAAATATGTGTCATTTATATATAATTAATTAAAATAATTACTAACATATAGTAACTATAATTTTACCACATTTTTATTAAATTGACAAGTTTATTTAAATTGATTTTAAAAGGGTTAAAAAACTAAAAGGCTA
Organism: Nicotiana knightiana; assembly: GCA_005239525.1. Taxonomy (NCBI): domain Eukaryota; kingdom Viridiplantae; phylum Streptophyta; class Magnoliopsida; order Solanales; family Solanaceae; genus Nicotiana; species Nicotiana knightiana. Next base: position 8,561 of record MDKJ01272023.1, read on the forward strand.
CAATTGCAATTCCTTAACTAAATACAAAATGGCTATTAGTTAAATTATTTTTAGCCCAAATACCAAGATCAATTCGGATTTGACCCAGTCAAAATATCCTATCTCATTCCAAGTTGGCAATCCATGCCACTCCCTGCGAACCAATGAGATCATGCCATGTCACCCTCCTTTGTCACTCACAAAACAAACACACATGCATCTGAATCGTTGATCCATCCGATCAACGACTCCCATTTAATCCATGATTTTCCTTTAATTTTAAAACAGCCGCCCTAGAACCCATCTCCACCATTCAAACCTCATAATCCAATGGCCATTAAAATTCTTTCTAAAAAATGCTAAATACCCAAAATTCTAGGGTTGTTGATCACCAGATCCAACGGCCCGTATCCTATCTCCTAAGCTTAACCTTAGAGATGCTCCAATACCTCCAAAACCCTAAATAATTTGTCACTTGCCATCCGTCCTTCTTTCCCCTTCCTATATATTTTCTCTCGTCTTCCCTAGCTCCATCAATAACTAAAACTTGCACAAATTAGTGCAAGGTCGTGAAATTAACCTCAAATCAGCCCATTTGTCCCCCATATCCATGATTCTCACTGAATCTTTGCATGTTTCATCATCCTAATTCAAATTTCCCAAATCCAAACCCTAGAGATGAAACTCAAATCGCCCTTGACCTTTCAAATACATGGCATGCATGGTTGTTCATTTTGTTCTTGTACTCTTGATCTCATCATTCTTTTCATTTCCACCATTCAATTTCAAAATCCCTAATCGAAGAAGTCACACCAAAAGATGAAACTTCAACTCTCCATATTTTCTTTCGTCCTTTCAAATCGAAGCAAGCATGAGATGTTACCTGGCTTCATCATTAATATTCGACACCAGAGGTCAAACACAATGACCTCTAGGTATTAGGGTTCTGACCGGTGGTTTCTTGTGCTTCAACGTTCAGCCTCTCATATCTTTCCACTCAGGTAAACTCAAACACTGATTTCCCTTCTGTTCTCTCTAATTTCCTCTCTGTTCTCTTATTTACAACAACCTAACACTGAAAAAACATAAAGTTCCCCTCTCTTTTGTCGAGTTCTTTTGCTGGTTCAAGCTCGAAAGTTCTAGCATCTTGAGCAACAAAAAGAATTTGTTTGGTCTATTGCCCTTAAGAAGGTCATCTTTTTTCTCTCCCTTTTTCTTTTTTTCATCTCTATGAATGATTTAGATATGCCGAGTTAAGTTCTATAGATTATAATTATGTTGTATGTGTTTGACATGTTTGATATTTATGCTTTGTTATTTTGACAACCTTTTATGATCAACTTGTTCTGTTATGATTCTCTAAAGTGATAATCGATTAAGTCATTGTTAATTGTTGATCTTTGTTCTGAGTTTTCCTACAGTCTCCATGCCTGAATTTTTACATGTTTATGTTCAATACAAACTTCATAGTTCTCAGTGACTTGCAGTAAACTCATCTCTGTCTTATTGCACTTCTGTAATTTTGTTAGTTTTGGAAACTAAGTTTACTGCCTGATAGTTATGACCGAAATGAAACCTGAACTAAGATGATTTATATCTCTTTGCCTTTTAAACTTGAGCCTAGACTTGAAGTGTCTCTGCTTATGTTTGTCCAACTATTTTACTGAGTAACTACAATAGTCTTTTACTTTGTTTTAGCTATCACTACTATTTAATCAATCATGCTCATCTAAACTTCAAGGCTTTCTCTTCATTGATGATTTTGTTGAGGCTTCATCTTGTTTCCCTGCACCTTATTTGCCTTATGGTTGATTTTATTATTTGGTAACCTTAACTGATATACTCCTGAAAATTCAATATGTCCATGTCACTTAAGTTGAAAGGGTTAAAGTGATTAGATACTTTCCTTCTCTACATCTATATCTACTAACTCCGAGGATGATATCTGGGCTATCACTATGACCTTTTCATGATCATGCTCACCTGTTATAGGAAACTATCTTATTTGCATCAAACTGTCTCCTTCTCTTGAACCCTTTTGTTGTATATATTATGTTAAGATTAAGCTATCTTCCCCTTAGTGTAAGTAATGATTTTTCTTGGATAAAGTCAGCTGATAATTGTTGCATAACTAAGTTTGTTTTTCCCATAATCATGTTGAGATCTTCATATACATGTGCAATTCAAAACATGTTCAGTACATCCCTGTCATTAATCTTATGAGCCCCTGTTGGTTTTGAAAAGTTTGCATGCATCTGTATTTAACTTATCTTCCATGAAAAAAGAATTTAGACACTATGTTATAATCAAGTGACCTTTTTAAGATTGAAGCATGATCACTTCATACCTATACGTTGAACTAGATTTATGTTTGAGTTTGAACTTGTTTTTGATGCAATGTTTTCCATCTCCTTTCTTTACCAATACGTTGATTGGGTTCTGTAACTTGTTCTGTAATGTGTAACGTTCCTCTACCTATATGAGATCACTACCTTATTTATTTTGCCTATGAATAGTTGACTGAATGTTGCTAGCTTCGTTGCTTAACTTTGTAACACTATGTTCTACCTTGAGGTATGCTCAACCTCCTCCTTATTATTAACTTGAAGTGGAACTTAACTCTCAAACCTTATGAAGCCGATTTTGTTGATATTATCTGAACATATTTAGTTGCTAATACTCTTAGAAGCATGACCCTTTTGAGACCTTAGGGGTGCCATGTTTGAACCTGTAAATTTGTAGTCATGATGAGAGCTTAATCCCATGACCTTGTAACCTCTCTGTAACAATAGCTGACTATGACTGTTGGTTTGAATCTACCTTGATGTCTTTAAGTTGCCAAGTAATGTTATTAATACATGTTTGAATATGTTATGCCTTAATGATTCATTCCTGCAATGGTGTGATTGTGGAACCTCCTTTTATCTATGTCTATTTTGAACTTAGCCCCACTTTAGGTTTCCTTGATATGTGTTCCCTATTTAGTATTAGAAGTATTTGTATTCTCTTGTGTTATTTTCTGTCACGACCCAAAAACCACCCTGGCCGTGATGGCGCCTATCGTGATACTAGGCTATCCAATTCACTAAGTATAACATAAAGGAACTTTTCATTTAAATCATTACTAATCCGATATTTCATAATATTTCCATTTAAGCATTTCAAAACAAGTAAAGATAGGTAAAGCATTTCAACACATCCCGATCCCAGAGTCACTGGTCATGAGCAACTAAAAGAAAATACAAATATGATATTGTCTCCTTAATACAAGATAAGTCTGAGAATAGAAATACTAAAGAAATAGGAAGGAGAAAGGCAGGACTGCGGACGCAGTGCAACTACCTCACAAATCCCCGGTATGCTCCGAAAAGGGGAAGATCAGCTCTCACTCTGCACTGGTACCTGAATCTGCACACAAGGTGCAGGGAGTAACATGAGTACGCCAACTCAGTAAGTAACAATTATAACTAAAGACGGAGTGCAGTGACGAGCATTTAAAATCATATAAATCTCATAACATAAAACCTCGTTGGAAATAACAGGATCATATCAGTAATTAAACTTTCGAATATCTCGTAAAAATTCCAGTTTCAATGGAAGTTGTTTAAAACGTTTGTTCAACATTTTGAATAGAGGATCAATATAAAAGAATAGTGAAAACAGTAATTTCATAAAACAAGCCCCTCGAGCGAAGTATCACTCATATATAGCCCCTCGGGCAAGCCTCTCAATCACTCTTGACTTAACTATCACCAATCAACACTCACATTCAACACTCACGCTCAATAGGTACCTTATAATAACCGCTGCAACGTGCAGCCTGATCCTTAACTATCCTCACAATCCATCCCTCGGCCTCACTCAGTCATCAACCTCACAAGCCACTCGGGCATTTCAGTACAACTCAGGGGACTCAACCCAAAATAACTTTCATATATTTAAAAATGGAGTGATGTACAGGACTAAACAGTAAACAATATAAATCCTGACCGGGGATATACTTTCTATCAAAATAGTGAAAGGATAGTAGTAAAATACCCATGAGGGTCCAAACAGCACGACACAATGCCCCAAACATGGCATTTAGCCCAAGTTAACAGATTCAATTCTAAAACACATGGATATCATATAAAGTTTATCAAAATATGCAAATCTACAGTTGCCACGGGACGGACCAAGTCACAATCCCTACTGGTGCACGCCCACATGCCCGTTACCTAGCTTGTGCGTCACCTCATCTATCGAAATAGTGCGAAATTCCGTGGTTTCATACCCTCAGGTCTAGATTTACAATCGTTACTTAGCTTAAACCGGATGAAAATCTACTCCGCGATGCCCTTGCCGCTCGACTCGGCCTCAAATCGACCCGAATCTATTCAAAATCAGATTCATAACATCAATATACGCTAAAGGAACAAAACCCATGCGAAAAAAATCAAATTACATAAAAAATCCCGAAATTGGCCAAACCCGACCCCTTGGCCCACATATCGGAATCTGATAAAAATCACATCACCAGAATCCTTATCCTCTCACGAGTCCATGCATACCAAATTCATCAAAAACTAACTTCGCTTGACCCCTCAATTCTTAGTCTCAAGTTTCAAGCCCTAATTCCCCAATTTTAACCCCTAAATCCCACAAATTTCATGCTTAATCAGTTAGAAATCACCATAGAATCGAGTATTGAGTTCAAAAACATTACCTCAAAGTGATTCCCCTTGAATTCCTTTCAAAATCTCTCAAAAAGCTCCAAGTCCGAACACAAATGGTGGAAAACTAACCCAATTTTGTGATGGCTTGAATTTATATGTTCTGCCCAGCTAAACCGCACCTGCGATCACTTCCATCGCACCTGCGCCAATCAACCGCAACTGCGGTTTTCACTTAAATGCCCAGGACCGCACCTGCACCCCAGGCACCGTACCTGCGGTCCCGTAGAAGCATCCATCTTACCGCATCTGTGGTTCTTCTCCTCATGGCATAATTTCGCATCTGCGGCTCCCCTACCGCATCTGCGAACTTGCACCTGTGGTCCTTATCTGCAGGTGCGGAAACATCAGAAACATTGCACCAGTAGCCATTCTGCTGCATTTTCCAAGTCCAAACCTTCCGATGACCATCCGAAATCACCCCGAGCCCCTCGGGGCCTCAACCAAAAATACCAACACGTCACATATCATCACACCAACTTAGTCGAAACCTCGGAACACTCAAAACCACATCAACACCCCAAATTACCCGAAATTCAAGCCTAAGGATTTCTAAACTTCCGAAATTCGCCAACGACGAAACTAACAAAACCACGTCCGAATGACCTGAAATTTTGCACACACATCACAAACGACATTACGAACCTATTACAACTTTTGAAATTCCATTCCGACTCCGTTAGATAATTTTCCACTACCGACCGGAAATCGCCAAAAATCCAATTTCGCCAATTCAAGCCTAATTCTTCCACGGACCTCCGAATAACATTCTGAACACGCTCCTAAGTCCCCAATTACCTAACAAAGCTATCCAAATCATAAAAACCAAATTCCGAGTTTACATATAAGTCAACTTTCAGTTGACTTTTTCAACTAAATAACCAACTTTAGAGATTAAGTGTCTCATTTCTCTCCACAATCACTCCGAACCTGAGCCAACCAAGCCAACACAACATAAAAGAGCTGAACCACACATAATGAAGCAAAAACGGGGGAAATGATGTTAAAACTCTCGGAATGACCGAGCGGGTTGTTACATTCTCCCCCTTTTAAACAAACGTTCGTCCTCGAACGAGTCTAGAAACATACCTGGAGTCTCAAATAGGTGTGGATATTTTCTCTGCATATCTCGCTCGGTCTACCAGGTAGCCTCTTCCACCGGCTGCCCTCTCCACTGCACCTTAACTGAAGCTATATCCTTTGACCTCAACCTTCGGACCTACCGGTCCAAAATAGCTACTAGCTCCACGTCATAAGTCATATCACCCTCTAACTGAACCGTGCTGAAGTTCAAAACATGGGATGGGTCACCAACATACTTCCAAAGCATGGAAACATGAAACACTAGATGCACACTCGACAAGCTGGGTGGCAAAGCAAGTCTATAAGCCACCTCTCCTACCCTCTGGAGCACCTCAAAAGGCCCAATGAATCGAGGACTCAACTTGCCCCTCTTCCCAAACCGCATAACACCCTTCATGGGTGACACCTTCCGCAGAACCTTCTCCCCGACCATGAATGATACATCACAGACCTTCCTGTCCATATAACTCTTCTACCTATACTGTGACGTGCGAAGCCGCTCCTGAATCGACTTCACTTTATCTAAAGCATCCTGCACCAAATATGTACCCAAGAGTCTAGCCTCACCCGACTTATACCAACCGACCGGAGATCTACACCTCCTCCCATATAAAGCCTCGTACGGAGCCATCTGAATACTCTACTGATAACTATTATTATATGCAAACTCCGCGAGTGGCAGAAACTAGTCCCATGAACCCCTAAAATCAATAACACAAGCACGCAACATGTCCTCCAATATCTGAATAGTGTGCTCGGACTGTCTGTCCGTATGAGGGTGAAAATTTGTGCTCAACTCAACCTGAGTACCCAACTCCCTCTGCACGGCTCTCCAAAACTACGACGTGAACTGAGTACCTCTATAAAAAATGATGGAAACTGGAACACCATGCAGCCGAACAATCTCCCGAATATAAATCTCAGCTAATCGCTCCGAAGAGTAAGCAGTTCCAACATGAATGAAGTGCGCGGACTTGGTCAGCCGATCCACGATAACCCAAATAGCATCGAACTTCATGCAATCGGACAATCTCTTTGATATAAATCTTAGCTAACTGCTCCGAAGAATAAGTAGTACCAATAGGAATGGAGTGCGCGGACTTGGTCAGCCGATCCACAATAACCCATATAGCATCAAACCTCCTCGAAGTCCGTGGGAGTCCAACTACGAAGTCCATGGTGATTCGCTCCCACTTCCACTCCGGAATATCCAACCTCTGATGCAATCCACTGGGTCTCTGGTGCTCATACTTGACCTGCTGACAGTTGAGACACCGAGCTACAAATCCAAAAATATCCTTCTTCATCCGCCTCCACCAATAATGCTGTCTCAGATCCTGATACATCTTCACGGCACCTGGATTGATGGAATACCGCGAGTTGTGGGCCTCCTCAAGAATCAACTCCCGAAGCCCATCCACATTAGGAACGCATATCCGACCCTGTATCATCATCACACCATCATCACCAATAGCTACATCCCTGATATCACCTTGTCGGACCCTATCCTGAAGAACGAGCAAGTGTAGGTCATCATACTGGCGCTCTCTGATACGGTCATAAGAGAAGACCTGGAGATTACGCAAGCCAATCCCGACTGGGCTACGATATTTCCAACCTCACAAGTTGGCCCGCTAAGGCCTGAACATCTAGTGCTAAAGGTCTCTTTGCTACTGGAAGATATGCTAGACTCCCCAAACTCTCTGCTCGGCAATTCAAGGCACCGACCACTATATTGGCTTCCCCGAATGGTATAGAATAGTGATATCATAGTCGTTAAGAAGCTCTAACCATCTCCGCTGATGCAAATTCAGATCCTTCTACTTAAACAGATGCTGCAGACTATGATGATCAGTAAAAACCTCACAATGAACCCCATACAAATAATGACGCCAAATCTTTAAGGCGTGAACAATGGCTGCTAACTCAAGATCATGCACCGGGTAATTCTTCTCATGGGTCTTCAACTGGCGCGAGGCGTAGGCAATCATCCTACCCTCCTACATCAAAACAAAACCAATTCATATCCTTGAGGCATCATAATACACGATATAAGAACTTGAAGCTGATGGCAACACTAACATTGGAGTTGTGGTCAAAGAAGCTTTGAGCTTCTGAAAGCTTTCCTCACACTCGTCCGACCACCTGAACGGAGCACTCTTCTGGGTCAATTTGGTCAAGGGCAAAGCAATAGAAGAAAACCCCTCCACAAAGCGACGGTAATATCCCGCCAAACCAACGAAGCTCCTAATTCTATAGCTGAGGACAGTCTGGGCCAACTATGCACCTTCTCTATCTTCTTCGGATATACTTGAATACCCTCACTGGACACCACGTTCCCCAAGAAAGCTACTGAGCCAAGCCAAAACTCACACTTGGGGAATTTTGCATAAAGCTTCTCATCCCTCAATCTGTGTAATATAACTCTCAAATGCTGAGCATGCTCCTCCTGGCTACGCGAGTACACCAGGATGTCATCAATGAACACAATAATGATGGAATCCAAGTATGGATGAAATACACTATTCATCAAATGCATAAACGCTGCTGGGGCATTGGTCAGCCCAAAAGACATCACCAAAAACTCTTACTGGCCATAACGGGTCCTGAAAGTCATCTTGGGAATATCTAAATCCCGAATCTTCAGCTGATGATACCCGGATCTCAAATCAATCTTAAAGAACACCCTGTCTCTCTGAAGCTGGTCAAACAAATCATCGATACGAGGAAAAGGATACTTATTCTTGAATGTAACCTTGTTCAACTGCCTGTAGTCAATACACATTCTCATGGAACCATCTTTCTTCTTTACAAACAACACCGGTGCACCCCAAGGCGACACACTAGGCCGAATAAACCCCTTATCTAGGAGTTCCTGAAGCTGCTCTTTCAATTCCTTCAACTCCGGTGATGCCATACGATACGGGGGAATAGAAATAGGCTGAGTTCCTGGCACCAAATCGATACCAAAATCAATATCCCTGTAAAGCGGCATGCCCGACAGGTCTGCGGGGAACACATCCGAAAAATCACGGGCCACAGGAACATAATCAATAGTGGGAGTCTCAACATTGACATCTCTCACATAAGCCAAATAAGACAGACACCCTTTCTCCATCATACACTGAGCCTTCAGGTATGAAATCACTCTACTAGGCACATAATCAACGGAACCTCTCCACTCAACCCTCAGAAATCCCGGCATCGCTAAGGTCACGGTCTTAGCATGACAATCTAGACCAACATGACATGAGCCAATCCATGCCCAATATCACATCAAAGTCAACCATGCTAAGCAATAACAGATCCACTGGGGTCTCTAGACCCCCAATAGATACCACACATTACCGATACACGCGGTCCACAACAATAGTATCACCCACTAGAGTCGACACATGAACAGATGTAACTAAGAACTCATGGGGCATATCCAGAAAATGAGAAAAATATGACGAAACATAGGAATATGTAGAACCAAGATCAAATAAGACTGAAACATCTCAGTGACTAACTGAAACAATACCTGTAATCACAACATATGAGGCCATAACATCTGGTCTGGCTGGAAGTGTATAAAAACGGGTCTGGCCTCCACCTGATAGACCTCCCCCTTTAGTGCGGTCTCTAGCTACCTCACCTCCACCCCTAGCCGCCTGGGCGGGCGGTGAAGTAACTGGAGCCGAAGTCGAGGGATGACCCCTCTACTGAGATGGACCCCCAAGAAGACGAGGACATAGTCTCCTCATATGATCAAACTCTTCACGCTCGTAACAACTCCCTGATGCGGGGGAAGGGGACTAAAGGGAACCCCTATCATCGGGATAACTGATAGAAACACCTGGCATGGAAGAACCGTGAACTGATAGTGCACGGGATGAGATCTGGGCTGGAAGGGAACTAAATAATGAGCGGCCCAAATGAGAACTGTGGGAACCATGTCCCGATGATGCACTACTATAAGCTGGACGAGCTAGCTGAGTAGGCCTAAATTGGGCCTCTGCTATGCTGAAACTGACCCCTGGAGGGAACACTACCAAAGTTGCCAGATCCTCGGGGCCTCTTGGCCTCCCTCTCATCTCACTCCTGGCAACGAACTGGCTCAATCTCTTGGGAAATATCAACAACCTTCTCAAAAGTAGCACCCGATACTCTCTCTCTGGTCAAAAGAATACGAAGCTGATATGTGAGGCCATCCACGAACCTCCTGATCCTCTCTCTCTCTCTCTCTCTCTCTCTCTCTCTCTCTCTCTCTGTAGGGACCAACCAAATAGCATGATGGGCTAGCTCTAAAAATCTCATCTCATGCTATGTCACAGTCATATCATCCTGACGCAGCTGCTCAAACTGCCTGCGCAGCTCCTCTCTGTGGGACTGTGGTACATGCTTCTCTAGGAAGAGAGTGGAAAACTTCTGCCATGTAAGGGGCACTGCACCAACCGGGGTACGCCTCTCATAAGCCTCCCACCAAGTAAAGGCAGCTCCTGAAAACTAGAAAGTAGTGAACGAGACCCCACTAGTCTCTAATATACCCGATGTACGAAGCATCCTCTGACACTTATCCAAGAAACCCTGGGTATCCTCGCCCTCGACACCACCGAAAGTCGGAGGCTGAAGTCTACCAAACCTCTCCAATCTGCGCTGCTCGTCATCAGGCATGACTAGAATCACATAGTCCTAAACAAGTGCAACCGGCTGAGATGGAGATGCCTCCGGTGTCTGAAGTCCCAGAATAACCTGCTCAGGTATACGTGCAACAGGAGTCTAAGTGTCTCCCCCGGCCTGAGAAGTATCTGTGTAGTAGAAACAGCGACCGCCTGTGCCAGACTGGTGCACACGGTCAAAATATGAGCCAAGATCTCCTGAAGACCTGGAATGACAATAGGCGCTGCCGGTGCCTGGGCTGGTCCTGATGGAACATCTGCGGCTGGGACCTGATCTGGAATAATAGGTGGGTCTAAAAATATTGCCCCGGCTGCTGCAGGGGCTGCACCTCTACCTCTACCACGTCGTCGACCCCTCCTGGGTCCAACGAGTAGCTTATCATCCTGCCCGGTAGCACATGTCCTCACCATCTGTAAGAGAATGAAACAACAGAAGTTTAGTTACCAGAATCAACAGATTCGCATGACAAGAATTCAAGAATGTGAGATTTTTCCTAAGGGTTCTGCAGCCTCTCGAAGATAAGTACAGACGTCTCCGTACCGATCCACAAGACATACTAAACCTTCTCATGACTGGTGAGTCCTATGCAAAGCTAGGCTCTGATACCAACTTGTCACGACCCCAAAACCACCCTAGCCTTGATGGCGCCTATCATGATACTAAGCTAGCCAATTCACTACGTATAGCATAAAGGAACTTTTCATTTAATTCATTACTAATCCGATAATTCATTAGATTTTTGTTTAAGCATTTCAAAAAGAGTAAAGAAAGGTTAAACATATAAACACATCCCGATCCCGGAGTCACTGTTCATGAGCAACTAAAAGAAAATACAAATCTGAAACAGTCTTCTTAATACAAGATAAGTCTGAGAATAGAAATACTAAAGAAATATGAAGGAGAAAAGCTAGGCTACGGACGCCATGCAGCTACTTTGCAAATCCCTAGTATGCTCTGAAAAGGGGAAGATCAGCTCTCACTCTGCGCTGGCACCTGAATCTGCACACAAGGTGCAGGGAGTAACGTGAGTACGCCAACTCAGTAAGTAACAATTATAAATAAAGACTGAGTGCAGTGACGAGAATTTAAAATCATATAAACCTCATAACATAAAAACCTCAGTGGAAATAATAAGATCATATCAGTAATTAAACTTCCAAATATCTCGTAAAAATTCCAGTTTCAATGAAAGTTGTTTAAAACGTTTGTTCAACATTTTCAATAGAGGCTCAATATAAAAGAAGAGTGAAAACGGTAATTTCATAAAACAATCCCCTTGGGTGAAGTATCACTCATATATAGCCCCTCGGGCAAGCCTCTCAGGCACTCGTGACTCAACTATCACCAATCAGCACTCACACTCAAAACTCACGCTCAATAGGTACCTTATAATAACCGCTGCAGCGTGCAGCTCGATCCATAAACATATAGTCGACTGCGCTCACTGGGGGTGTGCAGACTCCGGATGGAATCTTACAGCCCAAGCGCTATATCGTTGCCGCATGCAGCCCGACCCAATATCGCTGCAGCGTGCAGCCCGATCCATACATTGTTGTGGTGTGCAGCCCAATCCATATATATATATATAAAGCACTGCGGCGTGCAACCCGATCCCTAACTATCGTCACAATCCGGCCCTCGGCCTCACTCAATCATCAACCTCACAAGCCATTTCAGTACAACTCAGGGGACTTAGCTCAAAATAACTTTCATATACTTAAAAATGGAGTGATATACAGGATTAAACAGTAAATAGTATAAATCATGACTGAGGATATATTTTCTATCAAAACAGTGTAAGGATAGTAGTAAAATACCCTTGAGGGTCCAAACAGCACGGCACAAGGCCCCAAACATGGCATGTAGCCCAACTTAACAGAATCATTTCTAAAACACATGGATATCATATAGAGTTTGTCAAAATATGCAACTCTACAGTTTCCACGGGACGGACCAAGTCATAATCCCTACTGGTGCACGCCCACACGCCCGTCACCTAGCATGTGTGTCACCTCATCTATCGAAATAGTGAAAACTTTCGGGGTTTCATACCCTTAGGTCTATATTTACAATCGTTACTTACCTCAAACCGGATGAAAATATACTCCGTGATGCCCTTGCCTTTCGACTCGATCTCAAATCGCCCTGAATCTATTCAAAATCAGATTCATAACATCAATATATGCTAAAGGAACAAAACCCATGCGAAAAAATCAAATTACATCAAAAATCCCGAAATTGACCAACCCGACCCCCTGGCCCACGTCTCGAAATCCGCTAAAAATCACATCACCAGAATCCTTATCCTCTCACGAGCCCATGCATACCAAATTCATCAAAAGTTTCAAGCCCTAATTCCCCAATTTTAACCCCTAAATCCCACAAATTTCATGCTTAATCAGTTAGAAATCACCCTAGAATCGAGTATTGAGTTCAAAAACATTACCTCAAAGTGATTCCCCTTGAATCCCTCTTCAAAATCTCTCAAAAAACTCCAAGTCCGAACACAAATAGTGGAAAAATAACCCAATTTCGCGATGGCTTGAATTTATATGGTCTGCCCAGCTAAACCGCACCTGCGGTCACTTCTATCTCACTTGCGCGACCGCTTCTGCGGTCCAATCAACCGCAACTGCAATTTTCACTTAAACGCCCAGGACCGCATCTGCGCCCCAGGCACCGCACCGGCAGTCCCGCGGAAGTGTCCACCTCACCGCATCTGTAGTTCTTCTCCTCATGGCCTAATTCCGCATCTGCGGCTCCCCTACCGCGTCTGCGACCTCGCACATGCGGTCCTCTATCCGTAGGTGCGGAAACATCCGAAACATTGCACCAGCAGCCATTCTGCTGCATTTTCCAAGTCCAAACCTTCTGATGACCATCTGAAATCACTCTGAGCCCCTCGGGGCCTCAACCAAAAATACCAACATGTCACATATCATCAGATGAACTTAGTCGAACCCTCAGAACACTCAAAATCACATCAATACCCCAAATTATCCGAAATTCAAGCCTAAGGATTTCTTACTTTCGAAATTTGCCAACGATGCCGAAACTAACCAAACCACATCCGAATGACCTGAAATTTTGCGCACACATCACAAACGACATTATGAACCTATTCCAACTTTTGAAATTCCATTCTGATCCTGATAGCTAATTTTCCACTGCTCACCGGAAATCGCCAAAAATCCAACTTCGCCAATTCAAGTCTAATTCTACCACGGACCTCCGAATAACATTCTGAACATGCTCCTAAGTCCCAGATTACCTAACGAAGCTATCCAAAACATTAAAACAAAATTCTGAGATCATTTACCTATAAGTCAACTTCTAGTTGACTTTTCCAACTAAATAACGAACTTAAGAGACTAAGTGTCTCATTTCTCTCCACAATCACTCTGAACCCGAGCCAACCAACCCAACACAACATAAAAGAGCTGAACCACACATAATGAAGCAGAAACGAGGGAAACAAGGCTAAAACTCTCAGAACGATCGATCGGGTCATTACATTTTCATTAAGAGGAAAGTATATATCTTGTGGTAGGTAATACCGTATTACTTAGTTTGCATTAGAAGGGCCTCATTGGCACTTAAACCCATAAAGAAAACATATCTTCAGTGATTAAGGTTATTTGGGCCTTGAGTCCCTTGGGAAATTTGAAGTGTGGGGGGATCCAAAGGGAGCATATACCTTAAGCGGAGCTCCCTCCTTAACTCCTAATTCATTGACGCATCCAGTTTTTTAAGGGTTTAGTGTTTAACGACAACGTAAGGTTTCCAACGTGAACTATTCTCTAAGTAAAACCACCACATTAATATATAATTTCCTCTAACATATTAATCTTATTCTTACTTCAATTATTTGTTTGTGTATTTTTCATATGCATCAAAGTATGAGTTATAGTTAGAACAAGCTGAATATATTGGATGTATGTCTAATGACCTTCTTATTTTTGACATGTACATCTGTTTGGGCCTCTGAGTTCTTGATGAACTCAGGCCCAATTCCATCCTCACTACATCTCGTCTAGGAGTCCAAAGTCAGCTGTATTCGCGTATTTTCACTGTTGGGCCTACCTTCTTGAGGCCCAGTCACATAGTCTAGTCCTCTTTCCCTCATCCTTTTTATTGCTATTTACTAACTTGTTAGTAGTTTACTGTTTTTGTAAGTTCAAGTTAATGCTAGTTATGTATTTGTTGTTGTTTATATCTCATATATACAACACTCATATATCAGATCCCATACTTTTCTTTTATGCTTTAATATCACATGAACTTAGGCAAGCATTAAATAATATAGGATTTAAAAAGGAAATTAGTTAGAAATAGATCCGTAACTCATTAATTATAATCTGCTCGCAAATTATTATATTTTTCACTCACCCTTCTTTCCTTTAAAGATTTTAAAATCTAGAACTTAGAAAAATAGCAGCTCTATTTCAAAAAGCGAAATCAGATCTTAACTTCATTTTCAAAAGGAAAATCAGAACTTCAAGAACTGTCACCTTTAAGGAATTTTTGGCAAATAATCTTTTCTTTGAAAACCCTCCGAATCTAAGGTAATTATAGGTTCACTTTCTTACAAAACATCCCTTTAGAGTTATGTAAATAACCATCCCCCAAATCAAAGTATTTTCATAACTCAATCTCTTTTATAAACTTATAAAATCTAGACCACTTATATGCCAATTTCAAGACTCTTTTAATATCTCTTATGAACCTCTTCATAAACTCATATCCCTTTAGGATCCCGAATTCTTTCTACCAATATCATACTTAGGTATACAGTAAGCAGCATTCCAAATTGCTAGTCAAAGCATTTTACAAATAATTGATCCCAAACTTAGTCTAAATTCTATGAAGCTACCTTAGGTAGATTTTATGAGGGTGCCTAACACCTTCCCCTTAGAAGAACACAAGAACCCTTACCCATAATCTCACTAATTAGCAGACTAATAATTAGAACATGACTTTGTAATCAAATAGGTACCCTAGTATACCTTTAAATATTAGGTGGCAACTCTCTTTCATCAACAATAGAGAAACCACAAGTTGAATCCTATTTTGACTTGTGCAAAATAGGGTGCAACAGGGGTTGCCCTAGAGGTGGAGGCCATCAGGTGGCGCTCGACAAGATTCTATAATATCCCCGCCAGGCCAGAGGCAATCACCTTCGATGTTGTGATCACATGTACTATTTCTGTCTGCCATAGGGATGCCTCGATATTATTTGATCCAGGGTCTACTTACTCCTATGTTTCTTCTCTATTTTCTCCTTATGTGGACGTACCTCGCGAGCCTTTGGGCGTTCCTGTATATGTGTCCATGCTAGTGGGTGATTCTAATTATGGTGGATCGGGTCTACTGGTCCTGTGTGGTGACTTTCTATGGATATTAAACCAAAGAGGATCTTCTATTGCTCGATATGGTTGACTTCAAGGTTATCTTGGGCATGGAATAGTTGTCCCTGTACCATGCCATTCTTGATTTCCATACCAAGACAGTTACCTTGGCGATGCCTGAGTTGCCCATATTAGAGTGGAGGGGTTCATATGTCGCTACCTCCATCCGGGTTATTTCTTTCCTGAAGGCTCGACATATGGTCAAGAAGGGTTTTTTTGGCTACTTGGACTTTGTTCGGGATACTATTGCAAGGACTCCTGCGTTCATTTGCTGGTGGTACGAGAGTTTTCTAATGTATTTCCTACTAATATACCAGGTATGCCACCAAATCGGGATATCAATTTCGGCATTGATTTGGTGCCAGACACCCAGCTTATTTCTACTTCGCCTTATCTTATGGCTCCCAAGGAGCTGAGAGAGTTAAAGGAGCAGCTTCAAGAGTTTCTTGAGAAAGGATTCATTAGACCTAGTGTGTCACCTTGGGGCGCATCGGGTGTTGTTTGTGAAGAAGAAGGATGAGAGTATGCGGATGTGCATTGATTACTGCCATTTGAACAATGTCACCATCAAGAATAAGTACCCATTACCGCGCATTGATGATTTTTTTCACCAGTTGCAGGGTGCCAGGGTGATCTCTAAGATTTACTTGAGATCTGGGTATCATCAATTGATATTCATGCTTCGGATATTCCGAAGATGACTTTCCGAACTAGATATGGCCACTATGAGTTTTTAGTGATGTCCTTCAGTTTGACTAATGCCCCGACAGCGTTTATGGATTTGATGAAGGGAGTGTTCAAGTTGTATCTTGACACATTTTTCATTGTCTTCATTAATGACATATTGATCTACTCACGTAGTATGGAGGAGCACGCGCAATATTTGAGGTTAGTGCTCCCAGCCTTGCAGGAACATAAGATTTATGCTAAGTTCTCCAAGTGCGTGTTCTGGTTGGATTCCGTGGCTTTATTGGGGCATGTTGTATCAGGTGAGGGTATTAAGGTAGATCCCGGGAAGATTGAGGAAGTCTAGGATTGACCTCGTCCCACTACAGCGACCGATATAAGGAGTTTCTTGGGGTTACCAGGTTATTATCGTCGGTTTGTTGAGGGCTTCTTGTCTATTGCAACGACCTTGACTAGATTGACCCAGAAGAGTGATCCATTCAGATGGTCTGATGATTCTGAGGCGAAATTTTAGAAGATCAAGACTGCTTTGACTACAACGCCAGTATTTGTGTTGCCCTGCGGATCAGGGATGTATACCGTGTATTGCAACGCTTCGCGCGTTGGCTTGGGTTGTGTATTGATGCAGGAGGGGCGAGTTATTTCATATGCTTCACCTCAGCTGAAGATCCATGAGAAGAATTACTCCATGCATGATTTGGAGTTGGCCGTGATAGTTCATGGTCTAAAAATCTGGAGGCATTATCTATGTGGGTGTCCAGTGAAGTTTACACTGATCATCGCAACTTGCAGTATTTGTTTAAACAAATAATTGAGGCAGCGCCGGTGGCTTGAGTTACTGAAGGACTATGATATTACCATCTTTTACTGTCTGAGAAAGGCGAATGTGGTTGCGGGTGGCTTGGGTAGAAAGGCTGAGAGTATGGTAGTTTGGCATTCATTTCTGCAGAGGAGGCGGCCATTGGCTTTGGACATTCAGTCCTTATCTAATAGACTTGTGAGGTTGAATATTTTAGATCCAGTTGAGTTTTTCCATATGTTGTGGCTCAATCTTCATTACTTAAACGGATCAAGGTTCATCAGTACGATGTTCCGCACTTGTTGGTTCTCAGAGAGACGATACTACAAGGTGGTTCCAAGGAGGTTACTATCGATGAGGATGGTGTTATGTGACTCCAGGGTCACCTATGTGTTCCTAATGTTGATGGCTTGAGGGAGAAGATTCTAGAGGAGGCGTAGAGTTCTCGGTATTCTATTCATCCAGGTGATACGAATATGTATCGCAATCTGAGGCAGCATTATTGGTGCGGCGGATGAAGAAGGACATAGTTGAGTATATAGCGACATGTCTAAACTACTAGCAGTTCAAGTTTGATCACCATATTCCAAGTAGCCTACTCCAGTAGATGTTTATACCGGAGTGGAAGTGGGAGCGCATCACTATGTACTTCATTTTTGGGTTGCCGCGGAACTGAATTGGGTTTGGTAACAATTAAGTTGTCGCCTTCATGGACGGATATGACATGTTTAGTGATTTGACATGGACTCATATGTGGAATTACTATAGCTACTTTTATTTTCTTGTTGTTACTTACTGTACACTCACCATGTCTACTATCACGACCCAAAATCCATAAGGTCGTGATGGCGCCGGACACCGCTGTCAGGCAAGCCAATCATTTAATTGGTTAAGTTAAATTTCCTGTTTTAGCATTTTTGAAATCATTACCTTTCACGTTATTACATAAAACTGAGTAAAATACGCTAAGTAAATACGACAGTTTAATATTCCATTTTTATAAAATACATCCCAAACACATCCCAGAACCCGGTGTCACAAGTACATGAGCCATTTCTAAGAGTTTTACAAATTCTACAAAGCTTGTCCGAAATACAAATTGGACAAGGAATAAAAATGAGAATACAATACATAGAGGAAGACTCTGCCAACTGCGGGTCGTCTCCGAGTGATGCAGCTCGTGTAAGTCTTCTAGTCAGCTATATTGCTATGAAGGTACATGTGCAACAAAATACATAGGAGGTGTAGCATGAGTACAAAAACAACGTGTACTCAGTAAGTATCCCGCCTAACCTCAGAGAGGTAGTGACGAGAGGTCGACTTGAAACTCACTAAGGTCCAACAAAATAATTTAACGAGATATGATATCAGTAATAAGAATACGAGGATGATAAAAACAGTAAACATTAAAGATAACTGTAATTCAAATAAATGCTGAAAGTAAATAAGCAATTACTACTTCATTTCCCCCCCCCAAATATCTTAAATAGACAATTATTTCTTCATTTCCCCCCAAATATCTTGTCACTTCAAAATCCATGAAATCATTAACAATTTAGCATGCGCATACAGAATAAGGACAACTGGCCTGAGCCATCATAATAATCATATATGTGCACTGGCGAGGGTCGAACAACCCTAACCATAATATATCTTTCAATCTCGGCGTACGGCCCGCTCCCATGAGAGTGGGGGAAATAACACTCCGCTCGCGGAATATAAATTGCGAAGTGGTCACATGCACACACAATATTAACCATAATGTATCTTTCAATCTCGTCGTGGAGTACGGCCCGCTCCCATGAGAGTGGGGGAAATAACACTCCGCTCGTGGAATGTAAATTGCAAAGCGGTCACACACAGTCATACACAATCAACAGTCCACCCCGAATACATCGGGAAACAAATACTCAAGTAAACGACCAATTTCTCTTTTAAAAGTCACAAAAATAGTATTTAAATATTTTCTCGAAATTCATTTGCCAAGTTTAATAATATTCAATAATATAACCTTATCAGGAATACAATTATCCACGGAGGAGTCAATTCTCTTTCTAAATGATTAAGAAAGGTTATTTCTAGCCTTCTTAGGAAATAAATTACCAATTCAATAGCATCATCAGTCTAGTATTATTGGCAGGATCACATGTACAACACGTAAGGCATGCTAGTGGGTCTAAGACTACCCGGACATAAGCATAATAGTAGCTACGCACGGACTCTCGTCACTTCGTGCGTACGTAGCCCCAACAAATAGTAGCACATATTTACTTAGTTCACCTATGGGGACAATTCCCCCTCACAAGGTTAGAAAGGAGACTTATCTCGCTCCGAAATTCCATAACCGGCTTCCAAGCCCTTCCGACGACTCCAATGGACGCACAACGCCCCCAAAACTATCCAAATGACGACAAACCAATGAAAATATACTCTAATATTTGCAACAATTCAAATTATATAAATTCCCAACTCCGCTCAAGGAATTGACCAAAATGCTCTAAGGCCCACGTGCCCGGATTCTGAAATTTCACGAAGATAAACTCTACCCATAGCCTTACTAGCTCAAATATACAATTTACTCTAAATTCCATGCTCAAATTCGTGGTAGAAATCCAAAATACAATTTTTAGGTTTTTCCTCCAAAAATCCCAATTTCCTACTAATTTCCATGTCTAATTCCATGCAAGATCACATATTTAACTTAGGAATGGGAATGAATCACTTACCTTGCGGTGCTTATTGAAAATCCCCTCTTGAAGCTCCTCACAATCGCCCAAACCAAAAGAAAATAGGAGAAAATGAGCCAAGTGCCCGGTTATAAAACATACACTGCCCAGGCCGATATCCACACCTGCGATATAGATCTTGCACTTGCGCTTCCGCAGGTTCGCCCAAACGCCCACACTTACAGCCTCCTCAGCTCCATCCGAAACTCGCACCTGCCCCCCATTGTCTGCATCTGCGTCTTCGCAAGTGCGGAAATTACATCGCACCTGCGCTCCCAGCCAAGCCAGCAAAATTTTGCACCTGCGGCGACAAAGCCGCACCTGCGGTCAAAGCCTTGCAGGTGCGGTCACACCAGATGACAGCAATCTCAGCACTTCTTCAAACTCCAAACTTGATTCGTTAACTACCCGAAGTCCACCCGAGGCCCCCGGGACCCCGTCCAATTACACCAACCTGTTCCAAAACATAGTGTGGACTTGCTCGAGGCCTCAAATCACATCAAACAACATCGAAACCACAGATCGCACTAAAATTCAAACTTTAAGAACTTGAAATTTCAAACTTCCACCTTCGATGCCGAAACCTATCAAATCACGTCCTATTGACCCCAAATTTTGCACACAAGTCATATTCGACATTACGGACATTCTCCAACTTCCGGAATCGCATTCCAACCCTACTATCAAAATTTCCACTTCTGTTCAGATTTCTCAAAAACCTTCAATTTCTCTCTTTAGCCAAATGACTTCAAAATGACCTACGGACATCCGAATTCACTTCCGATCGCACTCCCAACTCCAGAATAATCATATGAAGTTATTCCTAGGCTCGGAATCCCAAACGGACATCAATAACAGCGAAAGGCACTTCAACCCAGACTTATGAAATTCCTTTTAAAATGCTAACTTCCACAATAAGCGCCGAAACGCTCCCGGGTTATCCAAAGCCCGATCCGGACATACGCCCAAATCCGAAATCATCATAAGAACCTGCAGGAACCTTCAAATCCAGATTCGAAGGTCATTTACTCAGAATTCCAATCTTAGTCAATTTTTCCAACTTAAGGCTTACGAAATGAGAATTTCCTTTCCAAATTAACTCTAAGCTTCCCGAAATTCAATTCCGACCACATCTACAAGTCGTAATACCGGAAACAGAGCTACTCATGACCTCAAACTGATAAACGACGCGCTAGAGCTCAAAATGACCGATCGATTCGTTACATTCTCCCTCACTTAAACAGACGTTCGTCCTCGAACATGCCAAGAACTGCTCTGGAGTTATCTGAAATCACTATTTAACACCTAGCGTACCTACCCGTGATACCACAACCCAGTTGAGCATATTAGCTTGATAAAACCTGAAGATATCCTCTTTTATGCATACAATAAGCTTAGAACCCAGTTCCAATACCCGAAATTTCTCTGCCAGACCTATTTCCAATATATACTCACTGTATCAGCTACCACACGAGGTACCAAAACATGACTGCATAATTTTGATGAACCAGCACCATGCACCGCAAAATTCATCATCTAGCCACCATGACATTCCCTGAACCTTAACAACCAAAATTCCACGAATCTAATGCTCCCAATGCACCTTACGATATATATACATACATCCTGCTATAATGTTGACGATACCACCACAACGAAGGAGACGTGTAGAAATTCATAACCAACTGCCGAGTTAACAAATCATTGAATATCTCCTCTTGACTAGAATCATCACCTCATTACGAACCGAATATTGGTATTTGTCCTTTAATATACTTCACAAAATCTTATCGCACTAAATCCATGGTCCAATAATCTCGTCTCACCCAGTATGAACTGCTCAGACAACAAATCACCCCAAACATGACCAACAGTCTCACATGATACCACATCGCGCCAATAGGCC
>ML383968.1:0-42736 GCA_005239525.1 Nicotiana knightiana
AAACAAAGCGGGTACAAATTAAAGAGAGGCGCCTAAATAGGGCGCCCCGTGCAATTTTTACACTTTATGAGGGGCTTAACTTTTAATTACTTTTTATTATTATTATTTGAAGTCTTTTTTTTTAGCTTTTCTTAAATACAAAGTTATTACTAATTTTCTTATAATCAATAACTTCTAATAAGTATTTCTCAATTGAAAATATAGCTAATCCATCTAACCTTTCTTGTGAGTTGTGACATTGTTGTTCTTATGTAACATTTTACCAATTTTAATTTTGAAAACTTTTTTCTGCCGTAGCAACGGTAACATGAGTTATGAACATTATTCCATAGGCAATTTAGGCATTTGGAAAAAAATTTAATCTTTTTATTTGATTAAGTGTATCAATTAAACTAGTATCTTCTAATTGTACTATTTTTCTTAATACTTTTAATTCATAAAATAAATGCAAATCCATTAATATCGAATTGATTGTTATGCTTTAGGAACATTCAAGATTAAGGCAATATTTTTTAAATTTCTAACATCTAGTGATCTTAGTTTTACTGACGAATAAAAAAGCAAACATATTTTTCATATGCTTCGAATTGTTCAAATCTGTTTTGAAGTGAAAAAATAGCCTTGTATATTATGTATAAAAGTAATCAACTCTAAAGGACTCTTCGAAAGATTTTGAGATTTCATTATCATCATTCGCATCAAATTGTTACTTTCTATATATCACACGTTACTTACGAAATTCAGGTTCGATATTCATTTCAAATGCAATTTCCTTGGTAGAAATTTTAGCAGTTGCAAATCCTTCTTCTCTATATCTGTTAAAGTCAAACTTTTTTATTTTACATAACTCTTTTTTAAACTTATACATAGTCTAACAGGTGTAACAAAAAATAAAATCACTCATATATAGAGGCATAAACTGGTTGCTTTACTTGCTTTATGGAATGGTCGTTCCTGATTAAGATCGAATTAGATAGCCAGACCTGTGTTTCGGACCTAGAAAATTTAAAAGGAAATCCGCACCAAAAACTATATACTATATATCTATATAGAGAGTAAGCTTCTAATTTGATGTAGTGTTAACTTATATATATTGATAGTGTAATTTTTGTAAAGTCGTGAGCACAATAAAGAAGGTAAATCTTCATTGCACTAATAATAAGATCAATCTTTCAACGCACTAATTGCCGCCATGTGAGTCCAATAGAGTCAACGCATTAGTCTAGATTGAGTGGATTTTTGTAAGATTTTCCACTCATTATCTCAACACTTCTAAGTATGTTGGTCAGTTTCAAATATGCTCTTCGCTACGGTAATTTCCCACCATAATTATAAGTAAACAACAATTTCTTTTCTTTTATTACCAGATTTTTTTAAGTAAAGCTAAGATACTTAAGTTTCACTTTCAATCATCCACCTTTCTCCTTAGTTGTATCAGTCTATCAGAATTGTTGAACGAGGAAAACGAGGGTTAAGAATCATGTTTTTATGTGGTTGCAATTATTTAAAATTTACTATGTGTACGAGAGATTAAGATCTAAAATTAAAGGTAAACAAATTTGTTGAAAATTAAAAAGAAACTATTTAAGGGGTTTGTCATCGGTGTAGAAGCCATTCTTGTTGGACAGTTGGAGTAATGTAAATGTAGCCACGCGTTTCTAGGACTCCTGTTGGTTCAATTTAACTATCGCTGTCAGCTGAACTTTTATATATATCACTAAATTTGATCCACTAATTTTAAATTTTAGATTCGACTCTAAGTACTACAGAAAAGGTTCAAAAGCATTTGAAAGATGGGAGGCTACCTACATTTTTAATATAGGTATTGCAGGAGGGAAGAATTGCATTATGAAGTGATTGTCAGCCACTTAAGTTTGTTATTATACACAGAACTGGAAGATAGCATTCGAAAATTTTCAACTCACAATAACTTGCTAAACTTAACAGCTTGTTTCGATGCTTGTTATGTATCGTTTTATTATTATTTTATGATGTATCGTATTCTATCGTTTTGATGTATATGATATTTGGATAGATTGTATTGTTTATCATTGTTTTATGATCATGTCATGCACCAACAATATGAAAAATAAACTTGTAATATTACAAAGAAAAGTGTACGAGATAAAATTAGTATATAAAAAGTAGGGTAAATGATAAAATAGGATTATTTAATAATAAGGAAGGACAAAATGAGAGAAAAAAATAAGGCAACGACGCGGCCATACCAAAGTTGTCGTTACATTAAAGTGACACTTTTTGTTGTTATGTACAATGAATTTAACGATACGATACGTAACAATTATAATAAATATTATTAAAGTGATAATGCAATACAATACAACATGTACAACCATCCAAACTGTACATCATTATAAACCCCCAAAAAATAGTAATTTAAGTAAAGACTTTAAAGGTAAAGTTATGGGAGCAAGGCTTGGTGGCGGGGGAAGGTGGTTAAAGTGATGAAGATGATGGTGGAGCACAAATCTTAAATCTTAAGCATGAGTTGAAACATATTTAATCAAGGGGATGATGATTAAGGGCCCTAGTTTGACTCCAAAAGAAGCTGTCTAATCATGGGATTAGGGATGGGAATTAGATTTAAGAACTAATTAATT
Source organism: Nicotiana knightiana (assembly GCA_005239525.1). Classification (NCBI taxonomy): domain Eukaryota; kingdom Viridiplantae; phylum Streptophyta; class Magnoliopsida; order Solanales; family Solanaceae; genus Nicotiana; species Nicotiana knightiana. The sequence goes on from ML383968.1 coordinate 2,622, forward strand.
TGAAGAGTCAAAACAATTTTAGTCTTCGTGGCTGATTGATTAGGTATGTTGTCCCTTGTGATCTTCTCCACCTTCTTTTTCCCTGTAAAGAGAACTAAAGTGCAAAGAGGTTTGGAAATTTAGAAATGACCGGTTTTTGTAGGTTTCCTCTTCAATATTTGGCTCCATTCTAAGCTGAACATACGTTATCTTTGTAGATATTGTGCTTGAAATACATATAACGGAACTCATTTTTAAATAAAATACTTTTTATGAGGAAATTATTTTCTTTTTGGTCATCAGAGAAAAATATTCTCTCATTCATGGGCGCATTTTCCTTACATATATTTTAACTTTAACCTTATATTACTTGCTTTAGTTAATATTGACATATTATTATCATTTCTGATCATTTTAAATATATTCAAAATTCCATCAAAACAATGCCGAATTTGCTAATCCTTAAAATATATTTTTCCTAAAACATAATTTTCACTAACTAATTAAACACCGAAAAATAATTTCTAGAAAAAGTAACTTCCTTTCGTATTCCACATTCTAATTCATAGGCCTATTTGTCGGTTATATTGTTTACTGATTATATCGTGTGATGTTTCTGATCTTCTTTTGGTGAAGTATATTTTCCCATTAGACATATTGCTCAATCTTTTTCCGTGGTAAAATGTGTTATTTCTTTCTCTCTTTTTATTTTTTGCGAACTCAAATCAGTGTTATGCAAACCTAACCATGGTTAGTTCATTAGGGCTGGTCATGTGTACGGGTATAACCGGGAGCAATTTTTTCCCTGATTTTCAATAAGGAAAACGAGAGGGAAGCACGATCCGACGCAAGTACAAGCATGGCCGAAGGATCCCTCATATCGAAACTCGAAAGGAATGAACGATGCATTCGGGATCAGATATGGAAACACAACGGACCCGGGCCGAGTAAAGTTTCGAGATCACAGGAAAAAGAGAAGCGGTCGGACACGACAAGTGGGGAGCCGTAATATTCGCCCTCACCCGGATATTATGGCGCAAATCACGTCCGCTATCAACTGCGGATCGACATTTACCAAAAAAAGAAGATTGTTACCTTATTTAGACTTGTACTAGGATTGAAATTTCCCCTACTATATAAAGGGGAGAATTTTTTTGTTTTTAAGATATTGTTGACACACATATCAAAGCAATAAAAACTCGCTCATTTTTGTCTTCTAGCTATCATTCAAATTATTCTTCAGTTGTTCTTTCCTTTAAATGCAATCGAGCCCATATCGAGGTTCGATCGAGGCTAAATTTCAGTGTTCGAATCGAGACCAGGCTTGATTGTTGCATTGAGATTGGTTTGATCCTTTATTCTTTCTTCAATTCAATTACTTGTTGTTCTTAGATCATTTGTATTGAGTTAAATCACATGTCCTTTAAACCGCATATAAATTTAATCGTTACTCATTTTTAAGGGTAAACAGTTTGGCACCTACCGTGGGGCAAAGGATAATAGTGGTGATTTCATACGAATCTCCATAGCACACCATGTTTTATACTTGTTATTTGAGGTTTTGATTTCAGGTTAACCTAAGGATGTCAAATTCTCAGTCTCTTGACTTGAACGTTGAAGCCGAGTCAGGCCACCACGGCGAGAACAATAACGAGTGCCTAGCAATGATGTGCCCCGTATTGATCCCAATGAGGTTCCAGCCGTTGATCCTATCAACGCTAATTCATAGGTTTCCATCAATATCAATCGGCCAAATGACCCCGAAAACAGCGTTCGCAGGGCTTACCGACCATCGGCTTGAGAAGCTCCAGAAGGTGAAGGTGATGGAGTGAGCTTGCAGTTGATTTTTGAAATGTTGCAAGTTCAACAGGCTGAAATAGCGCAGTTGCAGACCTAGAGTCACGCCCCTAACAGGTTCGAGCCCGAGCAGACCAGGGAAAACACTAGAAGGGATGAACAAGTTGCCGTGAACCGAATAAATTCGGGCCCGGGGAAACTTCCGAGGTGATGAAGATGCTCGAAGCATTGAGAAAGCGGGTGGAGTCTAGCGAGAAAAAGAGAGAGGCCAACGACAAGAAAGTGTAAACATACAACTCCAGGGTCGATCAGATACCGGGAGCACTCCAGATATTGAAGGGTCCGGATTCCAAAAAGTTCATTCAGAAGTTTTCCCCCCTGAGCGTGGCACACAAGCCGATCTTGAAGAGGTTTAGAATGCTCGACTTTCCAAAGTATAATCGGACCACAAATCCAAACGAGCATGTAACCTCTTATACATGCGCATTCAAGGGGAATGACCTGGAAGATGACGAGATTGAGTCGGTGTTGTTGAAAACATTTGGGAAAACCTTGTCCAAAGGAGGAATGATATGGTATCACAACTTGCCACCAAATTCAATTGACTCGTTTGCTATGCTTGAGGAAACTTTCATAAAGGCCCATGCAAGCGCCATCAAGGTCGAGACAAGGAAGTCGGACCTTTTCAAAATCAAGCAAAAGGACAATGAGATTCTTAGGGAGTTCATATCAAGGTTCCATATGGATTAGATGGATCTACCCCTGGTCGTGGATGATTGGTCCGTTCAGGCATTTACTCAAGGGCTTAATGATAAGTGGGGATTTTGACTACTTATTAGCGCCTTTTAGCTTTTGTTTTAGTCTAAAAGCAATGAATTGTGTTCTCGAAACTAATAAAATATGCAAAATTGCAGGAATATTGGAAGTTGGACCCCCTAGATGAAATCCGACTAAAAAGAGTAGTCTAAACACAAGGCAATAAAAGGCGCAGAAGTTTACAAAGTGTGGTCCGCAGAATTACATCAACGGCCACAAACAACAAAGGAAAACCCAACAGACTTTCTAGCAAACTGCGGACATCACATGAATTGTGCGGCCGCAAAAGGAGGGCTTGAGACCAAGATCAGAGAGTTGCCAAAAATACCAAGTCCAGAGCTTCATGGAATTGCGGTCCGCACAAGATTTGTGTCGCCGCAAAAGATTGTCTTGCAGCCGCAATCATAGTAGTGCGGCTGCAGAAGAAGTGCCTTGCAGCCGCAGACATAAAAGTGCGGACCGCAAAAATATTGCCTCGCAGCCGCAGTTCATAATTGTGCGGCCGCAGAATCCCAGCTCCTGCAAGATGAATAATTCTGCAGACCACACATGGAATTGTGTGGCCGCAGAACCTCTCGAGGGGCATTTTTGTCCGAAATTTCTAGCCTTGTATAACTAGACGAGTTTCACAAAATTAGGTCAAGTTTTGAAATCAGCAAGTTCTGTAGCCGTTTTTCTTTGCCTCTTTTGGAAGTTTTCTATATTTTGGAGTATTTACTATAGTATTATCATTTTAACTTTACATGATGAGATTAATTAGTATTCCTTCTTTATCTTTCTTCAAATTCATGCATGAGTAGCTAGATTTTCACTAGGGTTGTGACCTAACCCTAGTGTGTAAACTTTATGGGTTTCTAATTTAGTGTTTGTTTATGATTGAGTGTTTATTATTTAGCCTTGTTTATGCTTTATTTTGTGGAATTAATGGTTGAAAACATTAGTTCATGCCTATTTATCTTAGTCTCTACTTGAGAAAGAGAGACTTAGTCTAGGAAAACTTAGCTAACAAGAAATTGGGTCAATCGACAGATTTATTAACCTAATTAAAGGGTTCAACCTAGAGATAGTAATAACCTGAATTGAGCTTTTATCAACCATTTTGTGTGATACCCATTTGGTCTTGAGAAAGCCGATTTAGGCAAAACCACTCTCTGACCGAGAGGTATTGAGTGGGTAACTGAGAGTTGATAGCTATAATATAACCCGATCAACAAACCAAGCATTAAAGTTTTTATCATATTAGGAAAGCACTTAGACAATGATCATAGCCCTAGGCTTTTTATAAACTTGAAAAACATCAAAAACAATTATCGTAGTCTTATTTCTTTGTTTTGCAATCTTTAGTTTTAAAGTGGAAACAGAAACAAAACCTTTTATGTGGAAGTACAAATTAAGATAATTCAATTTCACGCATTAGAATATAAATTCCTAACTCCTATCTAGCTCCAGGTGGATTCGATACTATAATAGCAATCGACCGTTTCATACCTTGTTTTAAGGTGTACATTGAGCGCGATAGTCACTCAAACCCCGAAGTTTTGTGGCTTCTCAGCAATTAAAACAAAACTTGGTGGAATTCCCCGCGGTCACATGAGGCGACGCCCATAACAGGTATCAATCGAAGATCAGAGTCGAGGATGACTAGCTCGGGGCACCTTGGGGATCTATTTACCCTTGTAGAACAAATGACATATCTAAGACAAGCATCGATTAGTAGCCAAGGCCGATCCGAGATCGATACCATCCATACGGTGTGGATTGCAGGGGAAACAGATCCGGGCGCCACCCGACAAGGAACTACAAGAGAAATGATCAAGGACCGAGCATCTGTGGCCTGATGAGCAAAAGCGATTTTGAAGGATCGCTAGGGAATAAGTAAGCACCGAGATTATCTGAGTATAATTTCAAAGTAGATTCTGCAAGTATAGTGTCGGCCATAGGACACATCAAAGAGGCCAAGTGGCCTAGACCATTGCAGTCTGATCTCTCCTAGAGGGATCATAGCTTGGTGTGTAAATACCACAATAATCATGGTCGTAGGACCGAATATTGTCGACAACTAAGAGAAGAAGTGGCTCGATTGTTCAACAATGGTCACCTTCCAGAATTCCTAAGAAAACGGGCCAAAAACCACTTCAGAAACAGGGACACCAACAAACGGGTCAAATTGGAGGAGCTCCAACACGTGATCAACATGATCATTGGGGGAGTGGATGTCCCCCAAGGGAAAATGATAAAATGCACCAAAGTTTCTATCATGATTGAAAAATGCACCCGAGATTACGTCCAGGAAAGGGCTATCTCATTCAGCGACGAAGATGCCGACGGCATCATCTTGCGTCACAATAATGCACTGGTAAGATTCGTACTTATTAATAAATCTCGGGTTAAACGTGTGTTGATTGATCTATATAGCTAGGCCAACATCATCCGATCGAGGGTCGTAGAAAAATTGGGGTTGCAGGACCAAATCATACTGGTGGTCCGGTTATTGTTCGGATTCAACATGACGTGTGAGACCACGAAGGGTGAGATAACTTTACCAGTAAACACTGGTGGGACCACCCAAGAAACAAAGTTCTATGTGATCATAGGGTACAACGCCTTGTTCGGAAAGCCATAGGTTCACAACATGAGAGCGGTGCCTTCGCCCTTACATCAAGCGCTAAAATTTCCCACACCGGAGGAGTCAAAACAGTCTACTGGGAACAGCCGGTCACGAAGGAAATGTTCGCTGGCGATGAAGTAATCCTAGTTCCCGCGGTTTCAACATAAAAAAGTAGGAACCGACCGAAGATAAAGAAACTAAATAGCAATCAATGATCCCGACCTTAACCAGGCCGAAAAATAGTAGGAGCACGGAGCGGACGATGAGGATGATTATGATGTCCCGAGATCTTTTATAGTGCCTGATGACACTGACGCCACCAAATCGACGATCGAGGAGTTAGAGCAGGCCATTGATCGAGTACATACCGGATCAGAAGGTATAACTGGGCACGAGACTAACCTCCGAGCTCAAGAAAAAACTTATTGATTTTCTTAAAGCTAGTGCCGATTGTTTTGCCTGGTCCCATCTAGACATGATAGGGATCCCACCGGAGGTAATAACTCACAAATTGAGGATGTATCCGAAGTTCCATCCGGTTAAGCAGAAGAGAAGGCCATAGTCCGAGATCAAACACGCATTCATCAAGGACGAGGTATCTAAACTTATGAAAATAGGTTCCATCCGGGAAGTTAAATACCCGGATTGGTTAGAAAACGTAGTAGTTGTACCTAAATAAAAAAATAAACTTAGGATGTGTGTAGATTAAAAAGATCTAAACAAGGGGTGTCTGAAGGACTATTTCCGTTTGCCTAACATCGATCAAATGACCAACGTGATGGCCTGACACGAGATACTGAGTTTTCTCAACGCTTATTCCGGGTACAACCAAATTGGAATGGACCCGGGCGATCAAGAAAAGACTTTTTTCATAACTAAATTCAGAACCTACTGTTATAACGTAATGCCGTTCGGACTAAAGAATGTCGGTGCCACGTACCAACGCCTAGTTAACCGGATGTTCGAAGAACAAATAGAAAAATCAATGGAAGTTTATATTGACGATATGTTGGTTAAGTCCCCGCGAACAGAGAATCATTTGAAGCATTTGCAGGAAACCTTCGACATATTAAGGAAGTACAACATGAAGGTAAACCCAGAGAAGTGTGCCTTCGGAGGTTAGATCGGGCAAGTTCCTCAGTTTCATGGTATCTAACCGAGGAATAGAGATCAACCTGGACAAAATAAAGTCCATAGAAGAAATCACCGTAGTTGACAACGTTAAGGTAATACAAAGACTGAACAAGCAGATAGCCGCGTTGGGATGGTTTATTTCGAGATCATCGGATAAGATCCATCGGTTTTTCTCACTATTGAAAAAGAAGAACTTCTCTTTGACCCTGGAATTTGAGCAAGATTTAGAATAACTCGAGCAATACTTGTCGAGCCCTTCCTTGATGCACACTCCGAAGGCGGATGAGCAATTATTCTACTTGGCGGTAAGTGGTGTCCTGGTCCAGGAAGAAGAATGTACACAATTTCCTATTTATTATGTTAGTATAATCCTAGGCGATGTCGAAACAAGGTATCCGCACTTAGAAAAATTAGCGCTCGCCTTAGTAAGCGCTTCTAGGAAATTAAAACCGTACTTTTAGTGCCAACCCATATGTGTCGTGACCTCATACCTGCTGAGGAATATCATGCATCAGCCCGAGATCTCGGGCCGGTTAGCCAAATGGGCCATAGAAATTAGCGGGTACAATATCGAGTAGAAACCCTGGTCTGCCATATAGTCTCAGATTTTAGCGGACTTAATGGCGAACTTTACGCCGACCTTGGTCCTCGAGGTCGAGAAGGAATTACTGCTCACTTTGGGGATTATCTCGGGGATATGGACCTTATTCACGGACGATTCTTCCAACGCAAAGGGTCCGGGCTCGGTATCATATTAAAACCACCTACGGGTAAATAGGCAGTCTATTAGAACTGTAAAATACATTAACAACGAAGCTGAGTATGAATCTACGATTACAGGTTTGGATTTGGCTAAGAGCCAAGGCTAAAGTGATCGAGGCCAAATGCGACTCCCTCATTGTCATAAACCAAGCCAATGGGACGTTTGAAGTAAAAGAGGAATGGATGCGGAGGTACTTGGACAAGTTGCATGTCACCTTACACCAATTCAAGGAATAGACTCTATAGCATGTACCTCGGGATCAAAATAGTGAGGTCGATGCATTGGCCAACTTGGGATCGTCTGTCCACTCTAATGAATTCGGTTTCGGGGCAGTGGTACATTTGATGAACTTGGTGGTAGAAGAAGGTCACGCCGAGGTGAACTCGAAAAACTTGACTTGGGACTGGAGAAACAAATACATAGACTACCTGAAGAAAGGAAAATTTCCATCGTAACCCAATGAGTCAAAAGCGCTACGCGCCAAAGCTGTCAGATTCAACTAAGTCGAGGGGAAATTGTTCAGAAGATCCTTTTTCGGGCCACTAGCTAGGTGCTTGGGTCCGGGGGAGACTGACTACGCCATTAGATAAGTACACGAGGGCACTTGTGGAAACCATTCCAGAGCAGAATCCTTGGTGCAAAAATTGATCGGAGCCGATTACTATTGGCACGAGATGGAGAAGGATGCGAAAGAATTCGTACAAAAATGCAACGAGTAAACACACGGCCCCATGATTTATCAACCAGGAGAAATTCTTCACCCGGTCCTATCGTCGTGGCCGCTTATGAAATGGGGGATGGACATCGTCGGTCCCCTGCCATGGGCGCCTGGTAAAGCCCAGTACATGCTACTCACGATCGATTATTTCTCCAAGTGGGTTGAAGCTCAACCGTTTGAGAAGGTTCGGGAGAAAGAGGTCATCGACTTCATCTAGGATCTTATAATATGTCGATTCGGGATACTGGCTAAGATCATTTGCAACAACTGGAAGCAGTTCGTTGGCAGCAAGGTAAGTAAGTTTCTCGAAGACTACAAAATTAAAAAGAAGTTATCTACATCTTACCACCCTAGTGGCAACAAGAAAGTAGAGTCAACAAGAAAAACTATACTCGAAAACTTGAAGAAGAGATAAATCGATTCAAAGAGGAAGTGGAAAGAAATCTTGCACGAAATCCTATGGGCATATAGAGAGACTTCGACGTCAAGTACCGGTGCGACCCGTCCTCTTTAGTTTACGACGTGGAGGCTCTAATCCCGGTCGAGGTGGGGGAACCAGGCCTAAGGCTCTAGTATGCTACTAGGACATCAAACAGCGAGTCCATGGCCACAAGTTTGGACTTGTTGTATGAGAGGCCACCTTGGTCTAGTTAGTTTCCCAAAAGCAACAGATGGGGAGGTACTACGACCGAAGGTCTAACGTTCGACATTTCCAAGTCGGGGACTTGGTATTAAGGAAAGTTACACTGCACACCAATTACCCAAACAATGGGAAACCAGGCACGAACTTGGTATTAAGCTCGAATCACGGAACGATGTACAACTACTGAACAACTAGAATGTGGGACACTTAAAGGCGGTACTACTGTTATGGTACAAACACAATTTCCTTTGAAATTTGTTATGCTTTGGACTAACTTATACAAGTGCTTGGTCGAGGGTAAATTTGACAACTAGGTCTGAAAGCACGTGGTTGTACTCTTTTTTCGTTGAACCGGTTTTTTTCGAAGTGGGTTTTACGGAAAGATTTTTAACGAGGCAACAGTAAAATGAGTTACCTTAGTTTCGAAGACCGGCCTGAGGCCAGAATTATTGACCATTCTTACTGGACCGACAGTATTTGAGCGCTCACTAGCTTAATCTGAAATACTAGGGGGGGGATTACGCCCTAAGTTAGGACCCTTAGAAGGTATTCTTGTTTAATATTAAAATCCAAGGCTTGATGATTAGGATTCGTTGTAAGGGTCAAACGGTCAAACAAACCTTATCCAAGTAGCTCATTCTTGCCATGGAAAAAAGCTTATGTGCCTCCGATTATGTACTCTACATGCAAAGTAATGAAAGAAATTTTCCATCTATATTTTATCACAACATACTTGCATCATCGATACATTCGTTGAGTTACTTAGAATAAATAACGGATTCTAAATCCTAGAGCCTACTGGCCTCCTTGAATCGGGGACTGTTGTCCGATAAAGAGATCGAACAACTTGATCAATCGAGTCCCCGAGGCACCAAGACTATTAGGCAGGGCCCGAATATGAAAGGCTACGGCCAAATCAAAATGGCTCGGAGACGTTCAAGTGTGTACTCAAAAAATTGAGGTCCTTACATATGAATAAAACCTATTAAAAGGTTGCCCTCGACAAACACCGTCGTGTACGATTTAAACATTTAAGCATCTCAAAGTATTCATTTTTTATCGAGTATTCGAAGCCTAATCAACTCAGTGTTGTTATCGAAACCAGGCTGCATTCGGGCTTCGGGGCAACGAGTACTCTAGATTATGTCCAATTTTATGCTAAGGCATTAATGACAATCTTCAAATAAAAAGTTGCAAATAGATTCAAAGTAAAGACACAATATATAGCCGAAGGGGAAATTTATATATTCCAAAAATATTTACAAAGGCACGATAAAACGGCCTTAAAATAAACAAAAATAAATGTACAAAAGAATATGAAAAAAGGCTAAGGCATCTCCGCCTAATCTTCACCAGGGCCTAATTCAGTACCGAAACCCTCGAGCTCATATAACTCTTTTGCCTCGGCCTCAAGCCTCTTGGCCTCTTTAATCTCAGCCGACAGATTAACCCCCGAGCTTGAATCTCCTCGAAGGTCTCCTTCCGAGATAGCCACTTTACGTACTCGGCCTTTGTTATTAAGCGGGCCTCGGCTATTTTCACGTCATTTTTGTATTAGGTCAGCATCTCCTCGACCTCGGAGGAATCAATCAAAAATGCCTCTAACTTGGACCTCAACGCGGTAAACTCCCGGCCGAGGTCATCTCATTCCGAAACGGCCGAACCCAGTTGTGCTCGGAGCATGTCATTTAGCCGAGACCACTTATTGGCCTTATCCTTCGTCACCCGGAGCTGGTCCTTGACCGATGCCAACTCCTCTTTAGTAGCCTCCGTTTTCAAGGCAAAAAGGTCCATTTTTCTCCTCAACTTCTCGGCTGAAGCTTTGAGTTCATCCATCTCGGCCTGGCGCTGGTCAATCAGGTCTATCTTCACTTGGACCTACGATGTTGATTCGTTAGCTATTACTCTTAACCTCTCATTTTTAAGCTCAAATATCCTTACCTTATCAACCAGTACAAAGTGCTCCAGTTTCATGGACGAAGCCTCCTTTTGAGCTTTTTCCAGCTTAGCTTGGAGAATAGGGAGGTCCTTGAGGGCCTCGTCTTTTTGCTCGCTAAGAGCCTTGTACATGTCTTTCTGCCGGATTTTCTCCTTGAGCGCAAACTCGAGCTGGCTCACTTCCATCCGAGATCGAAGAAAGCTTTCATGATGAAGTACCGACACCTGACAAACAAAGCAATGGGGTCATAAATAAACATTAAGGTTAAATGAACTACGTAGGGGTCACAAGGAAAGAGAAGCGTACCCGGTTTAGCGTCTGTTGTGCCTCGTTGAAGAGGCTCGGTGCGCTGACCTCATTCATCTTCGTCTGATCCTCTTCGGTTACCAAGCAATGAAGATGATTGGCCACGCCAACCGGCCCAGACAATATCGAGTATCCGCCGAGATAGTAAACACGACCGTTCTCTTACGGCTGGCGTCTACGCTCAAAGCATGGACCTGCTTCAGGCTCAAGCTTGGCCCACCTGATTTTTATGACACGTATTTTTCGGGATCTCCAGGTGACCGAACCTGGATTAAACCTCCAATGCGTCCATGTCAATACCCTCAAAAAACAGGTTGAAGGCCTCGTCTGCAGCCCGCGACGCCTCATTTGGTTTCTCCTTGATGGCTTGAGCCTCGTCGAATAGAGACTCCGTCTGGGACGGTTATCCCGTGATGTCAATGTCACCGGCGGCTTCCCTCGGAGCATGAGTAGATTCTCTGGGCATGAGTAGATGTCAATGTCACCGGCGCCGATCCCGTGATGTCAATATCTGTGTACGGGTAAAATGGAGGGCAATGTTTTCCCTGATTTCCCAATAAGGAAAATGAGAGGGAAGCACGATCAGACGCAACTACGAGCATGGACGAAGGATCCCTCGTATCGGAACTCAGGAGGAATGAACGATGCATCCGTGATCGGACACGTCAACACAACGGACCTGGACTGAATAAAGCTTCGAGACTACGGGGAAAAGAGAAGCTGTCGGGCATGACAAGTGGGGAGCCGTAATATTCTCCCTCAACCGGATATTACAGCGCAAATCCCGTTCGATATCTACTGCGGACCGATATTTGCCGGAAAAAGAAGGTTGTTACCTTATTTCGACTTGTACTAGGATTGAAATTCTCCTACTTAAAGGGGAATTTTTTTTTCATTTGAACATATCGTTGACACGCATATCAAAGCAATGAAAGCTCATTTTTATGTTCAGGCTATCATTCAAAGTGTTCTTCAACTATTCTTTCCTTTAATTGCAACTGAGCCCATATCGAGGGTTCGATCGAGGCTAAATTTCAGTGTTCAACTTGAGGCCAGGCTTGATTGTTGCATTTGTGATTGGTTTGATCGTTTATTCGCTGTTTAATTCAATTACTTGCTGTTCTTAGATCATTCATATTGAATTAAATCATGTGTTCTTTAAACCACATACAAATTTAGTTGTTACTCATTTTTTTTTAGGGTAAACAGGTAGTAGCTTGAAAAATTTACTACAATTATTATCTTTTTACTGGGGTAGGGGGAAAAGGAAATGAAAAGGAATAGAAAAAAACGATCAGAATAAAAGGAGGAGAAAAAAGAAAGTGTTTATTGTAGCCATCAACTTAAAGGCACTTTAGATTCACTCGTGCAAGGAAATGAATAAAATAAGTGGTGAAGTGTTATCATCTAATCATTATCATCGGATAAATTCTTTTATGAGTATGAGTGCGTTATTTCATTATTATAAACAGAGAAGGGTCTTTTATTTTCTGACGGCTTTGTTTATTTTATGTCATATCTTTTGGAGTGTGTTTAACCCTCGACCTCAAGACCCATAACATTGTCTGGTATTGAAAAAATCTTTTCCACTGCATTGACTTGCCGTCTTAAAATTTTTATTTCCGTTTTGCCTATTTTAGCTAAATTATTTCAATCATCATTAAAAGAAAAAGGTAATAAAATCTCTCTAACTTTTAATTAAGCTCTTGAGTTTGAGTTTTATAAATAAATAAAAAATATGATAGAGAAACTTGTCTTTAAATGAATTTTACTTTGCGTGAATCTAAATTAATCTGGCCAAAATGATTAGAGTTACGCGGTTAAACAAAAAAAAAATGCTAAATTACTACTTCAAACGAAATTTCAAGCATTCAAAAGGGGTTAGATTAACGTCAAAATTCAAATACTTTCATGGCGTATAATTTTCTTTTACTTAAAGAAGTGGAGAATCGTGTGAATGGTGCCTCACACATCGAGTCGAAAACACCATTCAGTGAAATAGAAGTCGATCTCATCTGAGTAAAATTTTGTATATATCACTAATACGTTGTTTGGTTGCCTGAATGAAATAGACAAGAATATCTTATCAGTTAGAATATCTCAATGTGATTAGTTATCTCACTTTACATAATGATTCAAAAAACTAATTAATACTCATAATCTAATGTGAGATAGAATAATCTTGCATTTTAGTCCTAGGATTATTATTCCTAATTCCACCGGCCACACACCCCTGATTGGTCCGAAGACCAAAATAAATATGGCAACGGTAGAAATTTATCACTTTCCTTTTTGCTACTACTTAGACAAGATGAATACGATAGTCAAACATCTCTATAATAATTTGTTTGTTTTCAATATTTTTGTAATATCTTGTTTGTTTCGAATATTTTTGGATGTCATAGCTAGGGGTGTTCACAAAAATCTGAAAAATCGAACCAAACTGATCAAAAAACCGATACATTTTAGGTTTGATTTGGTTTTGGTTTTGAATTTTAAAAAAATCAAATTTGGTTTGATTTGGTTTCAATCAGAAAATAACCGAAAAAAATTTAACCAAACCGACTATAAAAGTAGCTATTTAAATTTATTATTATACGTATATATGTGTATATTTTTTATATAAAGTTTCTAAAATTTTATGGTATATATTAGTCATTTATATTTTTAGTCTAGTTCTTTGCTATTTAATAACTTAATTCTTTGCCTTTACATTCTAGTTTGATTGGTAATTTTCTTTCGCTAAGTATAAATTTTTTTATTTCATGCTAAAAATAAATTGATTTTTAATTGAGTACTTAAATTATTCATCACTATTTTATTCAATTTTCATTAATATATCTTGGTAAATGATAAATTTCTCAAAAAATAATTGATTTTATAGTGTTATATTGAAAATGTAGTCTCCGGAATATGCGTTTGGTAGTGTATGTCCCATATTTAAGAAAAAAAATCGATAAATAACTGAAAAAACTGAAAAACCGACAAAAACGAATCGATAAAAAATCGACTTAATTGGTTTGGATTGGTTCCAATATTTGAAAAACCGACTTATTTGGTTTGGTTTCTTTTTTGGGAAAAACCGACGCAAACCGAACCATGAACACACTTAGTCATAGCAAAATATTGTTATAGAGGATATATATTATAACATAACATAAAAATTAATTTTAAGAAAATTTAACTTTTATAGTAAAGTGTTGTTATATAAAAAATGTTTTGTTATAAATAAATGTGACCGTAGTTCTCTTCTTTTAACTTGATGGGGAGTTGGAAGTGAATTCTTCGAGCATATTAGTGAGGGAGATTCTTTTTGTCGTCAGTACAACGTCCGTAGACAAGACAACTTACCGCATCAGCCTGCTGTTGTTTACGTATATGTCTAATTACTTATTTTCATTTTTAATTAATTCAAACTTTAACTTACATTTATCATATAACAAATTAACAGTTAAAATTGAAACTTCTGAATTTATTGGATATAAAATTTAGGTATCATTTAGAGTAGAAATAACATTGTCCATTTTAAAATTAGAAAATAAAATTTCCATAATTTCAAGAATAAATAGTCCTTTATAAAATTATCTCACCAAACATTTGAAAAATCACCATAGAAAATTTACAGCAAGTCAACGTACCCAAAAAAAAAAAAAAAGTCCTAAACAAGGTGTTACATGCACCTAGGGATTGACTAATGCAAATATACATTTGCATAATCTCGAGAAATAAAATCATTTTAAAAATAATTTGACAGCTAAAAAATATTATGGGAGTTAATGACTTGTCCTTTTATCTTTAGTTTGAATAGCATCTTTTGCCAAGGGACCTATATATATATACTGAATTACCACATTTAGTTTGAATAGCATCTAAATATATTGGCATTAGGTTTCTCAAACACTTTGTGCTAAAATCTTCATTAATGAAGAAGCAAATTTGAACAAATTCAGAAACATAGGCATGGCTTTGGTTCAATAACAAATGTGGTAGAATACGGGAAGTGTAATATATGTATAAGTCTCTAATTCGAATTTTATTATAAAATCAAGCTTGTTATCTAAGTGCAAAAGACTAGAGGATTGATTCATTATTACTTACGTTATAATAATAAATATAGGATTTTAAAAATATTGCAAAAATAATAAATATATATATATAGAGGAGTAATACATAGTACGTAATAACATATATTGATGGAATTGGGCAGAGTGGTGTAGACAGATGATGGGGTACGGTGTCATATAAAGGTTCTTAATTTTCCTACCCTACTCTTTTTGTTAAAATAAATCCAACTTGGTCTATATATAATTTTTCGAATTGAAAAGGGAGCACTATGTTCTTTTTAACCAATATCAACTTTTGTGTTGTGATTACTTAATTAATGAATTTCTGGGTGCTTATCCAAAAAAAGACCCTCATCAACTTAATCATATCTTTTCTTGTCCTGACTCTTTATTCTAATCTTCTAACCATCTTTTTCTGAGGCCACTGAATAAATGATAATTAATCCAACCTCAAAGGCATAGTCGCAATCTCTTCCTCTCTTTCAATTCACTTATCTTTTGTTTAGCATGATCATCACACCTTTTCTTTGCATAACCACAACTAATTAATCTCGACTTTCCACAAAAAAAAAAAAACATAATATAATATAATGATAATAATAATAATAACAGGCTTAAAGTAAAGGCAATTTGAAGCTGATTGTATGAATCTTCACTAGCCATATCATTTCGTTTAAACTCATCTCGATCCAACATTATATGCTTATAAATAAAAGAGCTACTCAGTATCATCGGTACTATTTTTTCAAGCTTCCATCCTCTTCAAAATCTCCTCTTAATAAGCAAAAATAATAATTGAAAAAAAAAAAAAAGAAGAAAAATAATCCTCTAGGCAAAAATTTCTCAAGGAGTCAAAGGTGTCAACTTGATTTGAACCCCATATTTAGGCTTAATTGTGAGGACAATCACAGGTGCATGGCGATAATTCTCTGAAATGGTGAATCGAAACTTGGATATTAACATGGCTAGTATGATCTTGGCTTCCATTAATGCAAAAGATTGGCCAACACAATTCCGGGGACCGGCGGCGAACGGGAGAAAATTCCGGCCGGCGGCAAAAGACTTAGAAGCAAAACGATCAGGCCTGAATTCATTAGCATCTTTTCCCCATATTTCTTCACTATGATGTATGGCAAGTACTGGGATCCAAATTGATAAACCCTTTGGAATATGAAGGTCACCTAATTTAAAATCCTCAAATGCCATTCTAGGAAGTACAGAAGCTGGTGGATAGAGTCTAAGCGACTCGTTGATTACCATGTTTAACTGTATAAGAATAAATATTTTTAATTTATATTGTCAGTGTATATAAGTTAAATTTAAAAAAAAATATATGGACCATGTTACTACAGACTACAAAAATGTAATGACATAAATAGCCAACTAAGCATGAGAAGCCAAAAGAGCTATAAGAGTATTTAAATCATTCTGATTTTCAGTGAACGAACTTACTCACGCCATTTTCTTACATGATTAAGTGAAATAATAGTTAAATATTTTTCTCTGGCTTAAAATTTGCCAAGCTACTGTTCAGTGCCAGCAAAGCTATATATGCAGCAAGATCTAAAGAAAGGAATTTATTGATCAAGAACAAGTTTCAAGTTTTAGCTGACAGTTGGACACCCAAGCGTGATAATCTTTATATTTCGTAATTCTTTTCCTCCCTAATTAAATAAATGTCAAATTGAGAAAGAAAAAAAAGAACTTTCAAAATGTGGAATAATTTAAACAATCCCACGTACACAAATCGAGACGAGTCCTACAATCACCAACACTCAAACGAGTCCATCCAAAGACACCTTTTGAAAATCGTACAAGACTTCTCTAAAAATACTTATTTTTAGTGGCGACCTCTTTGAATTTATATTTTTTTAAGTTTATAAATGACTAAATTCAACACGAAAAAGCAATATTTTGTGGCGACTTTTAAGTATCGCTACGAATAAGTTTCAGCGATTGAACTATTGACCTTCATCAGCTTTCTACATAAAAAGTCTTTTTCTGCAATATGTAGTGAGCTTAGTCGCCAAAAAAAGGAATTCATTACTTGCAGTAGCATATATACCATAAAATCTCTCTACAACAACATTCTTATATAATGACACTTTGTTATAAAAGTCAATTTTTTTCTGAATCAAATTTTATGTTCTATTATAATATACATTTTCTATAACAACTATTCGCTATTACAGAGAGAGCTAGGTACTTACCAAAGTAAGCTTTGGAAGATGTTCAAGAGTGGGTGGATCTCCTTTGCAAACTTGGTTGACCTCATCTCTAACCTTATTTTGCCAAGAGGGATTAGTTGCTAATAACATAGAAGTCCAAGTTAACAAAAGGGCAGTAGTCTCATGTCCAGCAAAGAAAAATGTCTTGCATTCATCCATAATTAGCTGCAAATTCAAGCTGAATCCATTGCTGCTTCTTTTCTTTTGCATCTCATTTAATAACATTCCTAACAAATCATTCCCATATGAGCTGCTTCTTCCTATTTCTACACAATCTTTCCTGCTTTGTATTATCTCCATTAGTAGCCTCTCCACTTCCATTTTTAATGCTTTTATATCTCTGTTATATTTGCTTGGCAAAAACCTGTTGGGGAAAACAATTAATTAATGTCTGCCCAGAATAGTAAACCATTTTAAAGACATGTTGCAGTTATGACTCATTTATATTTATATTTAATTAAGACAATTTATATTTAATCTTTTGGTTCTTATACTATACCTTATTACACTGTTGCAGTTATGAGTCAGAATTTAATATTGTTTAAAATTTAGTAATTTTTCATATCCGCTACTATGGTGGATTTTGGGTCCAATTTAACCGACTACTCCGTCAGATGAGGTACTTTTCTTTTTAGTCAGTTTCAAAATAAATGACATATTTCGAAATTTAGAAATAAGTCAACTTTAAACTCTTCATTTACTCATTTTATTGTTAATGAGAAATTTTTATAACATAAATGTCATGATCCCATAAAACTTTTACCCCTTAAGATATTAAGACCACACGTTTTAAAAGTTTTTTTTTTTTTAAAACTTTATATCGAGTCAAACTATCTCGTCTAAATTGAAATGGAGGGAGGAGTAATTATACGGTCCTTCCGCCAATGCATATCACATTGATGAGATTACTCGGAAGTAGAGTCAGGCCTGTCAATTCCAAGAGTCGAAACTGTTTATCTTTTTATCTTAATTTTTTTCAAATGTTCTGCAATTTATAGTAACCATTAAACAATAAATCGTGAACTAGAAAAAAGAAAATAGAATCTGAAAAGGAAATAAGAAATGGACATTTCCTATCAAATAAAGAATCTAAAATCTATTTTTGGTGGAGAAGAAAAACGAAAAGAAAAAGTGGTGAGATGAGCACTAAATAAAATTACCTGCTACCAGGAAAGCACAAGTGCCGACTAGCTTGTGCGCAAAGGTTCTGCAGAAGTGTTAATAAATGGAATATTTGTTTTCCCTTCTCGTAGCTACTGTCGAACTCAGTTCTTGATATGATATCTGCAGTGAGCCGAGTCATGTACTCTCCAATCTCGAACTCTGTTTGACCTGATTCCACTGCATTTCCTAGTAATTGGAGCATCCCTTTAGTGCATTCCACCATATACCCCGCATAACTCTGCTCGTCAATAAAACTCATAAATTAAATGATCATCTTAGGCTCATCTACGTTTTAAAAAAATTTAACTTTTATACACTTGATAGCGTAAAATACAGTACCTTGAGTTTGTCTCCCATAAAAGCGGGAGCAACAATGTGACGTTGATGGTACCAAGCGTCGCCGTTAGCCATCAAAAGACCACGGCCGATGAAATGCTTCGAACCTTGTTGTTGCAGCCATGATTTCCCAGAAACAGTGCTGTATTTGGAGAAAAGCTCTTTGATTAATTCTGCTTCAGTTAAGCACATTCTCGGCTCTATCCCGTTCCAGTAAATGAATCTTTTTCCTGTTAATTAACAAAGACACAAGAATATTAATCTTACTACCTGAATTAATTACTAGTTGTAAGCATGCAATAGGAATAATTAAGGAGCAAAATTAATAATACCATAAATCTTAGACCAGGCGACATAATGCGGCAAAAGGCGGCCAACGATGTCATGTTGAATGGAATCCATGTCATTTTTGGTTGATTTTGAAACAAAAGAAGCCATATCTAAAATGTTCCCAACAAGAAACCGAGGTTTCGGACCACACACTCCTTGTTTTTCCATGATTTTCTTGATACGTCTTGGGGTTAGCCAATAACATGAGAGAGTTTCATAGGCAATTTTCAGTGACATAAAGATACATACGACAAGTACTAATACCACCATAGCCATGGTGGTGTATTACTCTCTAGTTTATACCAAAGGCTCA
This sequence comes from Nicotiana knightiana, assembly GCA_005239525.1. NCBI lineage: Eukaryota > Viridiplantae > Streptophyta > Magnoliopsida > Solanales > Solanaceae > Nicotiana > Nicotiana knightiana. The sequence continues at coordinate 21,760 of ML383968.1, forward strand.
CTTCTATGTAAGAGAGAAAAAAAAAAGATTTGTGGGCTTGATGTTTGTGGGGAAATTTCAGGGTATTTATAGAGTTGAAAAAGATGGGCTTTAAATCAAGCCAATCATTACTTCCCTAGGGGCTATATGGCATTTTGTGGAAAGAAAACAGATGCGACAATATTCTTTTAATACGAAATCTAGCTCTCATCAGATTAATCTCTTAATTACATTACTATGAATGATATAGGTATAAAACCTGTTACACTTTAATTTAAACGGTAAAACTTATTCACAATTACACCAAGCCAGATTACTTAATACACTATGTGTCGTGGTCACAATTAAATAGGATAATTTATTTTCTTTTAGGAAGATAGATAACGTCGTATACGCTTTCGAGTATTGAGAGAACTCAATTTAGCATAACCATAAAGAAATTGACTGTAAAATCGAAAGCGATATTTAGGATAACTATAAAAATTGACTGGAATAAAACGAATGACATGAAAATTATAGGACCTTTTTTTAGCTATGTGAAAGACTAGCACAGCAAGTAGTTAAAGAAGATTAAATATTCTTCTGAAAATTAATGGTGTTCACATTTTTGTGGGGATCTGCCGGAAGTAAATGACTAACCAAAGATAAAGATAAAAATAAAGAGTGGTAGTAACTAATTGTATTAATGGCCAGGGTAACTAACATTAATTAATTTAGATTAAGAAAATCTCTTTTAAAAAGTTTAATGTCCTGTATTTCGAATTAAAAAATAAAAAGAGCGACGGCTCCAAGTAGAACGTGGCCTCTTGTGTTTCGCGAAGGGTCAAATGGAGACCTCATTCTGGCTCGGGAAGACAAAATTCAGTAAACATGCAAGACAACTCAGTTAAATTAATTAATTAATGAGATCTTCTGTAAAGAAAAATTAAACTACTTTGTTCAAGGGCGGATCTATCTTACCAAACGATATCACGTGACACCGCTTTATTATAAGTTTATTGTTCGAATAATATGAGTTTCGATAGCTATAAAAGAACTTTCTTTTTTATTAAATCATTGCAGCTAATGTCAAAAGATCTGATTTTAAATAGCATATAATTTCTTCTTAATTACATTTTTATTTCGCCATAATATTAGGGATGGCAAGCGGTGCGGACGGGGCAGGTTCTAACTTAACCCATAAAATCTCAATCCACACCGCCCCACCTTGCCCCGCATAGTTTTTTTAACCCACATCCACCAGCCCTGCAAATTTTTTTCTTCTTTTCAATTTGTCTTATTTGTTTTTTTACTTATCAATTATAAGCATACATAACTTAAACAATAACTATTAAAATTTAGAATTAAGCATTCAAGTGAGTATTGAGCACTATAATTTAATTACGATATTATCAATCTCATTTTATTTTAAGTGAGAAAATGAGGGTTAACATGAGAAATTCCTCAGTCACATTTTAGATTTTTTATTCTCAAATGTCAAATACCTAGTCTTTTCACTAGTTATACTTTGAAGAAGTATAATTTTATAAAGAAAATGAATATAAAACAGTAACAAATGAAGCATGTAGGAAGGCAAAAAAGCAAATTACAAAACCTGTGCAGAAGGGACTCTACTGGAAAATGGGCCTACGACAATAATATTTTTAGCAACGGTTCACAAACTGTTGCCATAGAGTGGATATAGTAACGGTTTTAACCGTTACAATAGCATTTGGGTGGTATCAATACACTTTAACTATCAAACCGTTGTAATTGTAACAGAACCGTTGCCATAGAAGGTTTTTCCGCAATGGATCTGTAAACCGTTCCACTAGACATATTTATGGGAATGGTTCGGATGAAATATTTTATAATTGGAACGGTTCTTCATTTCCTCCTCAATTTACTGCTTGAAATTTGCTAAACCCACCAAATCAACCCCTATTTTTTATATTTTTGATTTATTTTAATAATGTAAATATATAAAGTTAATTAAATCCCTTTTCCCCTTTCCCAGTAAACCCGCTCCATCATCTGCACAGTTCGATACATCCAAAGAATAATTCTTCAGAGAATAATACGCCCCCAAAGAACAGTCCTAAAATTAAATCTCTTCTTTCACAGTTCGATGCAAATCTCTTTCACTCCTAAAATTAAATCCCCCTTTTCACTCCAGTAAAACCAACGCCGTCCATCAATTGACCTTTCATAAACCCATGCCGTCCACAAATTGACCACACTTTGCCCCCTCATCCCACCACTCACCGGTGTCACCGCCGTTTTTGGTTACTGCAGAGGTTGAAACGAAGGCTGCTGCAGAGGCTGAATTCAGGTTTGGGTTCTAATCCGAATTACTCCCACCACTACCCGTACTAGCCCTACTGCTTCTTCTGACAAGCAATTTCTCATCTCATCTTTGTTGTTGTTTATTATAAGTCTTAGGACCAGAAGAAGGGCATCAACAACAAGACCAAAAGCAGAATCAGAAGAAGGGTATTTATTCTTATCAAGATGAAGAAGAAGAGCTAAACAACGGTACTCTTTTACTCCTAAAATCCAAATCTAGAAACCTAATATATTTCTACTTCTAATGTTTTTCAACTCCTTATAGATTCATTTCAAGGACAGTTGCTAACTTTTCCCAAATTCCCAAATTCCAAAATCAATTTTATGCTCGAATCGGAGAAGCCGTCCAAACGAATGTGTAAGTTTTATTATCCGATTTGGGTTATTTCCTTTAATCGTTCATTATTCTTTAATTTTACGTTTTCTTATAACCAACATTGAGTTCTTTAATTTTAGGTTATTAGTGTGTCGTCTTCTGCTGGAGGTTTAACTTATATTGGTGTTGTTGATATTCCTTCGTCTTTGAATTGGAGAAATAAAAGAGTTGTTACTACAATCAAAAATCAAGGCAATTATGGTATGCAGTTTATTACCTTATCTTTTAGTTGTATCTTTATGGCAATTTTATTTATGTGGAGGATATATAACTTGTGCATAGTAGAGCCAACATTACATATTTTTATAAAGTTTAGATCTTGATGATTTTATCTCAACCGATAATGGAAACTTGTGATGTTTTTTGCCTTTTATCTTATCTCGGACCTACCCTTATTTGCTTTTCATGTATTGTTTGTCATTTGAAGTTCACAACTAATATACTTCATTGATACCCAACCTTAACACTTACTTTATGTTCAGTGTACTTTAGGTCCAGTATTTGACCGGAGCAATGCTATCATGAGCAATGCTAACTCTGCTTAAAAAAGTAGAAATAAGACCAGCGTATGTAGCTCACACTTTTTTGACAAATCTGATAACATTGAACACTAGTTGTTGTATATAGCACAAGCCTACAAGAAACAATATGCAGCAAAATCATGACAATTAACTCTCCTGATAAGACAAACCAAATCTAAAGACAATGTTAACTTTAAAAATAGATTAGATGCACAATAAATAAACAGAATAATCCTTTTGAATACACACACACATATATTGGTAATGTGAGATATTACCATGCTTTAAGCTTTCTTGCTAAGTGATTTTCCTTCTTAATGATTTGGCTACTCCTTATTGAAAAAGTTAACTAAATTGAACAAAATTTGGAATAAAAAAAATTCATATGTCCAGTTGCAATATGCATGTGTTGTTTCTTGATAAAGAGTCAACGTCTCCCTGAGGATTTCACTTATTGACTCAGAAAGTAAAAGCTCAAGAAATGATATGTTTCAAGATTTATGATGAATTATAAATAGTACTCTAGCCTTTAATATCAGGTTACTACATAACTAACACTTGTGTGCTAGATCAATAATTATAGCTTGTTAAATCTGATTAAGCACAAGGAGCATGCTTGTGATGTTTCCTAGGTCTATTTTCAGGTTTCTTCAGTAAAGATTCTGTTTTTTGTCTAGGTCTTTTTAGTGTGACACTGCATCTTTATTTTTACGCTTTTGAAACTGAAGGTGGTTGGAGTTAATTTTTTGGTGTGCCAATTCCTGTATATGTGATGCTTCTGAAACTGAAGATGATTGTAATATTTTTTTCGTAAAGGTTTGGATTTTTTAACTATTCATATTGTAACAGATGATTTTTAAGAATTTAACTTTTAAAGGTCTTAAATTGCTTTATTGTTTGTGACTTTCTGAGTTCCACCCTTAAAAGCAGTGGTCAATGTCAAATTAATATGTTTTTAATTTATTTGGTTAGTTTTGTTGATTTACTTGTATCGTATAGGATATCTATGGATAATAGTGATAAAATTTGGATGAATCTCCTGAGATGGATGGATGAGTATATCCGTGGAGTGAATGATTTTCTTGATAAGGTATTTGAATGAGCCGCCCAAGGAAATGAAATATTATGCCCTTGCAAAAAGTGCATGAATCGTTATTGGTATTATAGAAATGTGGTGGAGGATCATTTGATTGTTCATGGATTTGTTGATGGTTATACCAAAAGGGTTTTCCACGGGGAAGGATTTTTCCTCGAGAAATACACCTCATCCAAGCAATGATGATGAAGATTCTACGATGCGTGATGATATTGATAGATTACTTCATGATACATTTGAAAATATAGAGGGTCAGGCAGGGATGAAGAAGGATTTAGGGAAAGGCTATCTGAAGATGCAAAGAAGTTTTTCAAATTGCTGGAGGAAGGAAAACAAGAGTTATATCCGGGGTATGAAAATTTTAGTAAACTGAGTTTCACTATTCGATTGTACTTGCTTAAATCCTTGCATGGGTTGAGTAATGTGGCTTTCTCTGATTTGTTAGAGTTGATAAAAGAGGCATTTCCCTTTGCTCAAGTACCGGAATCTTTCAACAAGTCTAAAAACATGATAAAATATTTGGGTCTTCATTATAAAAAAAATATATGCATGCCCTAATGATTGCATGTTATTTTGGAAAGAAAATGTGAATGGCGATAATTGCTCTATTTGTGGGTCTTCAAGATGGAAGAGTGTTGGTCATTTGACTAAAGCAAGCTCTAAAATCCCTGCAAAGGTTTTAAGGTACTTTCATTTAAAGCCTAGGCTTCATAGGATATTCATGTGTCCTGAAACGGTTGCTGCAATGAGATGGCATGCTAATGAACGACCCAATGATGAGAATATAAGACATCCTGCTGATGGGGAAGCTTGGAAGGCTTTTGATTCTTTGTACCCAGGCTTCTCTAGAGATGCTCGGAATGTTAGATTGGGTCTCTCAAGTGATGGTTTCAATCCGTTTCGGACCATGAGCATTTATCATAGCACGTGGCCTGTTATGTTAATGAACTATAATTTATCACCGTAGATTTGCATGAAGCCAGAGTATATAATGTTGTCTATGATCATTCCAGGTCCATCATCTCCAGTAAATGATATAGATGTGTACCTACGACCATTAATGAAAGAATTGAAGGAACTATGGGAAACTGAGATAGACACATTTGATGCTGAAACCAACCAAACTTTCCGAATACGTGCTCCCTTAATATTGACAGTTAGTGACTTTCCTGCATTAACAATGCTTTCAAGATGGAGCACTAAAGAGAGATTGACATGCCCCACTTGCAATTATGACACATGTTCTCAATATCTCAAACATATTCATAAGATGTGTTATTTGGGCTATCGAAGATTTTTGCCTCGTGATCATCCATTCCGACGAGATAAAAAGTCTTTTGATGGTAAGAAGGAGCATAGACCTGCACCTGCTCCATTGTCGGGTGAAGAAGTGTTTGAAGAGTTGTTTGAATTCAACAATCTCTTTGTCAAATAACAAAAAGTGTTTGAAGAGTTGTTTGAAGATTTTTGTCATTAATAACAAAAAGAACTTTTCCAGCTACAAGGTCAAATGGAAATGAAGAGTGACAATCAGAAACTGGATTACCTTCATCTTTGCAAAACCAAAAGGTTTCGTTGTTGACAACAAAAAGAGTCTTGAAAGCTATAGAGTCAAATGCAAATGAAGACCGACAATCAGGATTAGGAGCTCAATTGCAAGAACAAGTGCAGCAAGTGCCACAAAATTCAACCTCTTCAGCAGCACGAGGAGTACATGAACAAGTACAACAAGCGAATATGGATTCCATCACTCCTGCATCACAGGCAGTACGTGAACGATCTAATGATTCTATCAATCATGAAGCAATTGAACAATTTTAGGAACAAGGCAAGTATATATAAATTTTAATCATAAAATTAACTAACAATAGTGATTGATGATTATCTTGCTTTGTACTATTGCAGGCTCCTCTTCACCAAAAGGAAAAAGAGGCCGTACGCAAATTCCAAGTGTTCATGGGAGAAATGAGCGTAAAAGAATCATTATAAATGAGTATAATCAACCCGTTAGTCCTACTGGCGAAGTTGTAAAAGAGTTGGGTAGCTTCCTCGGCACATTGGGAAGGAGTGAGACTTTTTGTCCTCTTAAAGTGAAGTTAGACACAAAAGATGATATGTGGAAATATATCAAGGTATGAAGTTCCCTATATTCAATAAACATGGATGATATTTATTATTTTTACACTAACCCAATTAAACTAAATTTGTAGGAAAAATATGACATTCCTGGCGAGGCGAAAACATGGGTTTTTGAATCAATATGTACTGCTTGGAGAAAGTATAAGAATCAAGTGAAGAAAAAACACTTTGAAGCCTATGGGAATGATGATCTTCGAATGGAGAATAGGCCAGCAGATGTTCCGGAATCTCATTTTAAGGATCTTCTTAACTATTGGAACTCCGATCCTCACAAGGTAATTACATTCATTCTTGTTTCATTAAGCATGTCTTCTTGTTTCATTCGAAGAAGGTCTCTTCTGGAACTCCTATCCTCACAAGGGTCTTCTTGTTTCATTCTTGTTTCATTAAGTAGGCAAAAATATTAAAATCCATTAAAGAAAGATAGATTATGCAACAAATTATTTGGTTAAACATAGAAAGGAGACAAAATTATTAAAAAGGAAAGACCATCAACTACAATCTGTGTTTGATATGATGTTCATTTAGTCTTCCTATTGTGATGACCCAAAAGGGTCATCCCGTATATTTTATCTAATTTTGTGTTTCGAGGTCGTAAAAACCTCCTTCTATCTCACCTCGATTTGCGTGCGCAGCCCGGGCATGTTGCCAGGAAGCCTTTATGTGACAAAACTGATAAAAATGATAATTTTGTATTAGAAATATGAATAAAGTTGACTTCAGTCAACATTTTTGGTAAACGGATCCGGACCCATGATTTGATGGTCCCGGAGGGTCCGTAGGAAAATATGGGACTTGGGCGTATGCCCGGAATCGAATTCGGTCCCAAGTCCAAGAAATGAATTTTTAAAGAAAATTGTTTTCTGCAAAATATAAAGGTTTTTGAAAATGAAATTCGAGGTGAAACCTGTGATATCGGGCCCGTTTGTGTGTGTGGTTGGACGGGGTCCCAGAGGGCCTCAGGTACGTTTAGGATGCTCATCGGGTGTTAATAGCACTTGGGAGACAGTTGAACCATTGCTGGTTCTGGTGTCTCGCACCTGCGATGGACCTTCCGCAGGTGCGGACACGCAGGTACGACGAGGAGCTCGTAGGTGCGGACTTAGCCCAATCCCCCAATCCTCGCAGGTGCGGTGTGTTTTCCGCATATGCGGAGCCTCGGGTGCGGCCATTTGACCACAGGTGCGACCCCAGGCTTTTAGTGGATTTTCGCACCTGCGATGGTATTTCCGCAGGTGCGGTCCCAGGGGCGTAGGTGCGGAATTTATGGGCAATTATATCAAATCCGAGGATTTATCTTATTTTCACCATTTTCGAATTGGGGAGCTCGGGAGAGGCAATTTTTGGAGGCTTTTTCACCTGGGTAACTTGGGTAAGTGGTTTCTATCCATTATAGACCAATTTCCATGATTCCAATCTTAAATCCAACCTTTAATTTCGAAAGTTTTGGGTAGAAAATGGAATAAACTTCATAGACCAAATTATTAAGTTTTGATTGGGTTTTTGACCTCCGATTTGAGAGATTTTCATATGTTTAGACTCGTGAGTGAATGGGTGTCCGGAAAATATAATTTTTACCTGATTCCGAGACGTGGGCCGGGGGAACTTTTTGGGCGAATTTACGAATTTCACGTATTAGCTTCGGACTTATTAATTATTTTGTTTCCTTGTGATGATATTTACTCTATGCAATCGAATTGTCTAGATTTGGGTCACCCGGAGTTGGTTACTCTTGGAAAGAGCATGGTATTGAGTTGATTAGCGCAGTCGAGGTAAGTATCTTGCGTAACCTTGTGTGGGGGAACAACCCCTAAGGATTGAGTCTTCTATGATGATCGTAGTCCACGTACGCGAGGTGACGAGTGTGTACTCGAACTTATTTGCAAATAGATTGCCCTTTAGGGATTTTTGGGTCCTTATGTTCCCCGTATATGAATTGAACTTATTATATCTGAATTTTCTGATTTCTAATCTCATCTCCTCCTGTTCAAGTTAGAAGTACTTTCCTAGCATTCCTTCTTTCTTATATGATCTTAATTGACTAAAATGAAGACTTTTTTTCTTACCGTTATGCTATGTCTTCCTTCATATGCTGCCTATTTACTGAGCATTGTTCAAACTGAGTTTATTCGGTGAAGCTAATTGTCTAAGTGAGATTGGTTATAGCTGNTTTGTCTTGTCTTCCCCTCGTTATGTTGTTCTTTCTTTGTGCTTGGCATTCCCCTCAGTGGCTACTTCTTATGAGCGAATTGTTACCACTTTTATGATTTAAGTCTTTGTATTGATTTGCTCATCGCACTTTGTATTCGACCTTGTTTGCTTTCGCGCCGGTTGTGGCAATATATGTTATTTCTGTCGCATTCTGGTTGTTTTTCTCAGTGGCTGCATTGCATATTTAATTTGGGACTACAGGTAGAGATGCGGGAGCTTTCCCCTGTACTGCATCACATATTTAAATTGGGACTACGGACAGAGATCCGAGAGCTTTCCCCCTGTACTGCATCACATATTTAAATTGGGACTACAGACAGAGATCTGAGAGCATTCCCTCTATACTGCATCAAATATTTAAATTGGGACTACGGACAGAGATCCGAGAGCTTTCCCCCTGTACTGCATCGCATATTTAAATTGGAACTACGGACAGAGATCCAGGAGCTTTCCCCTTGTACTGCATTGCATGACATATTCTGAGTGGCTGACTGAGTTCCGGTAATTTTATGATTGAGGAGATTTGAATCAAAAGATATAAATATATATATTGAAAAGTATAGCTTGAAAGCAATTATCTCCAGGAAAAGTTATGTCTAAAGGACTTCTTTTCGAAAGTATATTTGAAAAAAATATTAGTCTTGCAGAATGATGATATTTGAAAGAGCAGTACTTGTGAAAATATATTTTGAACATCACGTATGTTGATGATATTTGAAAGAGCAGTACTTGTGAAAATATATTTTGAACATCACGTATGTTGATGATATTTGAAAGAGCAGTACTTGGGAAAATATATTTTGAACATCACGTGAGTCGATGATATTTGAAAGAGCAGTACCTTGGAAAATATATTTTGAACATCACGTATTTCGATGATATTTGAAAGAGCAGTACTTGGGCAAATATATTGAACATCACGTGTTTTGATGATATTTGAAAAATTGGTACTTGGAAAAATATATTTTGAACATTACGTATTTTGATGATACTTGAAAGAGCAGTATTTGGGAAAGTGTATTTGAATACCCCGTATTTGAAGAGAATATGTTGTAAAGATTTCTCTTTATAAAAATATATAAATATACATTCAGAGAAAGTATGTATCAAAGAAGAAATTTCTCTATTCCGAAATGATTATGTCTTTAATGTTTTTAAAATGAACTCACGATTTAAAGGTTTTCACTCGAAGGTTTGACCAGTTTTATTGAGTTATTGGCTAAGGCCTAACGTGAATAAATTGATGCAGTGTTGAGTTGCTAGTGTTTTTATTGGGTTGTAATTCCCGCCATTTGGATTGCATTCCTTCCATTCTCTTTGCGTATTTCTATTATGATGTCCGTTGATCGTGATTATTGAATTTTCTTCCTTATTATTCGATCTTATTGTTAATTACATTGAGAATCTTTAGCTTCAGGTTATTGTTGTTGGTAGTCGCGCAAATTGTTGCTGACGAGACTCAAGGTAACCTGCTGCTGCGTTTGCAGGCTTCGGAGTCACCTTCTTGTTTTATTTCTATTAAATTGTAATTACTTATTCCTAGAAAGTTGTACTTAGATTTGATAGGAAGATTTCGTAGAGCTTATGACTTGTATTTACCGGATATTGGGAAATTGTAAACTCTGTCAAGAATTCTATTTCGAAATTTTTTAAAATTTCTTTATTATTGATGTTGTTCAGTGGAAATGTTAGGCTTACCTAGTCCCTAAGACTGGGTGCCATCACGATACCCAACGGAGGGAAATTTGGGTCGTGACAAGTTGGTATCAGAACTCTAGGTTCATAGGAGCTACGAGTCATAAGCGGGTTTGGTAGAGTCTTGCGGATCTGTATGGGGACGTCTATACTTATCTTCGAGAGGCTACGGGACTATCAGGACAATTTCACTTCCTTCATTCCTATCGTGTGAGTTCATTGATCTTGAAGTTTGAAATTATCGTTCCATTCTCTCACTGATGGTGAGGACACGAGCGGCGGTTCTAGATGATGTAACCCCGAAGAAAATGTCGCAAGGGTCAGAGAGAGAGGCCAATGAGTAGCACGTGCCGCAGTTAAGAGACCTACCAGAGCAACCATTGAGGAGTCTCCAATAGTTCTAGTTGGGAGACAGGTACTGGGGGTGCCTGTTGCTACCCCGGACTTCAGAAGATCGGAGTGCAGTTTTGAGTACAATTGGTACATCGACTCAGGCAGGGTTCGATTCTAGTGCACCAGTTGCTTCACAGATCAGGGGAGGAGTTCAGACTCCCACCGTCCACACTCCAGAGTAGCGAGATCATATTGGTCAAGTTCCAGTTGTCATGGCAGCACGACATGTGGTTTCAGTTCAGCCCGTGGTTGGGACAACACCATCGGAGGTAGAGCACCTTGGGATTTAGAGGTAGTGGAAGTACCACCCTTCTATCTTTCAGTGGATTGGCGGTGGGTAATGCCCAGGGTTTTCTGGAGGAGTGTCACCATATTCTTCGTACTTCGGGTATTGTGGAGACAAGCGAGATTGCTTTTGTCACGTCTCAGGTCCAGAGTAGTGGATTGATCAATGGTGGCGAAATATGAGTTGGGGTAGCCTGGCCGAGTTGGCTTTACTAGCATGGATTAAGTTTTTGGAGATGTTTTGAGGCAGGTTGCACCTCAGTTCCGTCAGAATGTACAGCGCACGGAGTTTGAGCAGTTGCGTCAGGGCGCTATGTCACCATTGGAGTACGCCGTCAGATTCAGTGAGTTGGCCAGATATACTCCTCACTTGGTTGCTTCAGTTAGGAGGCAAGTCCGTAGATTCATTGAGGGACTCAGGCACGGTAGAGAATCTTGGGTCAACCAGTTCAGTTGCATTACCAGCTTCGCATGGGAGCGTTTCAAATACTCATGGGTCTCAGAGGATCCATATTTTATGTCTTCCATAGCCACATCGGTAGAGAGATTGTTTTCAATATGGAGATGTTAGCCACAGGGTGAGAGATTGTTCCAGGATTCAGGTGGGAGAGTTATAGCAGGGTGTTCAGGTGGATAGAAGGCACCTAAGAGGGGGAGGCCCGACCCGTTGATGTGTTGCATATAGTAGGCTAGAGGCCGTCGTGTCAGAAATCATCACCCAGGTATGGCTTGATGAGCTAAAGTGGGGCACCATTGTATTTCACTATAGTCATGTTGGTCATGACGAGTTCCCATTATTTGTTGTCTCATTTATGAGTGAGTTTCATGTATTGCACTCTATTTTTTGTGCTTGCTCATGTTGGGAGATTCTATGAGTAGTAGCCGTGTCTATCATTTTTTATTTCATCCGTGCTAGTGGTGAAACTGGAAGTGAGTCCATGCCGTCCTTCGTGGTAAGCTTTATCTGATTCTCCTGAGTATTTTGTTTTCCAGCTGTGATTTGATACTCCATTGAGATGTGAGTAAGTGAGCGCTATGATATTGTTAGCCGAGACGAATTAGCGGGAGATCTCTATTTGTATGATATATATTCGACATGTGTCGTAGAGTTGAGGGCGAGACCCTCATGATTCTTTGTGATTTGATGTGTTTGGACTGGGCTGAGTACCGCGGTGGAATTTTTATCAGGATGGCATCCTTGTGATTTGTTCATATGCTTTGCTTATCTCTTGTTAAATTGCTTTTGGTAAGTCAGTATCGATAGAGAGTTATGCCTATGGGCTTGTTTTATAGTACCTTTATATATGCTTCTATCTTTCCTACTCAGCCATTTCGTTATGTGCTTCTTTAGTTCAGTTTACGGGATGTGTGCCCGGTGGTGTTAGCTGTGACTCGGTGATTCGGGTGTCTACTTATGAGGTCTTCGTGTTTATTGCATCATTATCGGTATTATAGGATTTGGAAACAGAGTTCTTCCATATGTGGGACTAATTTCCAATGTTGAGTTGATTTCGGGCAATTATGGTGATCAAAAGTGCTATTGAGCCTATGTGTGATGTGCGATGTTGTGTGGTCGTGTCTTATGGGTGTAGAACTAAGTTGATACAGTTGGTTGAGGCTAATGCCGGACATGGATTTAGAATCGAGTCTTTTGGAAATGAGTAGAAAGTGAGGAGTTGAGATATGAGGCTTATCAATAATGATGAGAAGGCTATATGGCAGATGTGATGGTGTCATCAGGCTTATGTAGGTTGGGGTGACGTGGGATCACCCGCAGGTGTGTGTTGGAAATGCGCAATCAGTGATTGGATGAGTTCAAAGTGAACCTTAGCACGTTCGAGGACGAACGTTTGTTTAAGAGGGGGAGATTGTGATGACTCAAAAGGGTCATCCCGTATATTCTATCTAATTATGTGTTCCGAGGTTGTGAAAACCTCCTTCTATCTCACCTCGATTTGCATGCGCAGCCCAGGCGTGTAGCCGGGAAGCCTTTATGTGAAAAATTGATAAAAATGATAATTTTGTATTATTTGAATAAAGTTGACTTCAGTCAACGTTTTTGGTAAACGGACCCGGACCCGTGATTTGACGGTCCCGGAGGGTCCGTAGGAAAATATGGGACTTGGGCATATGCCCAATATCGAACTCCGAGGTCCCAAGTCCGAGAAATGAATTTTTAAAGAAAATTATTTTCTGAAAAATATAAAGGTTTTTGAAAATGAAATTAGAGGTGAAACCTGTGATATCGGGCCCATATTATGATTCCGAAGCCCGGTACAGGTTCGATATGATTTATATGAGTTATCTGTGAAATTTGGTAAGAAGCGGACTTAGTTTGAGGTGATTTGGACCTTAAATGTAAAACTTAATGTATATAGAAGTTTGAAGAATTTTCATGGATTTTTAGTTTAATTCATCATGTTAGTGTTGTTTTATGTGGTTTGAAACCTCGAGAGAGTCCGTGTTAGGTTATATGACTTGTGTGTGTGGTTGGACGGGGTCCTGGGGAGCCTCGGGTATGTTTAGGATGCTCATCGGATGTTAATACCACTTGGAAGACAGCTGAACCATTGTTGGTTCTGGTGTCTCGCACCTGCGATGGACCTTCCGCAGGTGCGGACACGCAGGTGCGACGAGGAGCTCACAGGTGCGAACTTAGCCCAATCCCCCAATCCTTGCAGGTGCGGTGTGTTTTCCGCATATGCGGAGCCGCGGGTGCGGCCATTTGACCGCAGGTGCGACCCCAGGCTGTTAGTAGGTTTTCGCACTTGTGATGGTATTTTCGCAGGTGCGGGACCGCAGGTGAGGTCCCAGGGGCGCATGTGCACAATTTCTGGGCAATTATATCAAATCCGAGGGTTTATGTTATTTTCACCATTTTCAAATTGGGGAGCTCGGGAGAGGCGATATTTGGAGGCTTTTTCACCTGGGTAACATGGGTAAGTGATTTCTATCCATTATAGACCAATTTCCATGATTCCAATCTTAAATCCAACCTTTAATTTCAAAAAATTTGGGTAGAAAATGGGATAAACTTCATAGACCAAATTATTGCATTTTGATTGGATTTTTGACCTCCAATTTGAGAGATTTTCATATGTTTAGACTCGTGAGTGAATGGATGTCCGAAAAATATAATTTTTACCCGATTCCGAGACGTGGGCCCCAGAAACATTTTGGGCGAATTTTCTAATTTCGCGTATTAGCTTCGGACTTATTAATTATTTTGTTTCCTTGTGATGATATTTACTCTATGCAATCGAATTTTCTAGATTTGGGCCAACCGTAGTTGGGTACTCTTGGAAAGAGCATGGTATTGAGTTGATTAGCGCAGTCGAGGTAAGTATCTTGCGTAACCTTGTGTGGGGGAACAACCCCTAAGGATTAAGTCTTCTATGATGATCGTAGTCCACGTACGCGAGGTGACGAGTGTGTACTCGAACTTATTTGCAAATAGATTTCCCTTTAGGGATTTTTGGGTCCTTATGTTCCCCGTATATGAATTGAACTTGTTATATCTCAATTTTCTGATTTCTAATCCCATCTCCTCCTGTTCAAGTTAGAAGTACTTGCCTAGCATTCCGTCTTTCTTATATGATCTTAATTGACTTAAATGAAGACTTTTTTTTTTCTATCGTTATGCTATGTCTTCCTTCATATGCTGCCTATTTACTGAGCATTGTTCAAACTAAGTTTATTCGGTGAAGCTAATTGTCTAAGTGAGATTGGTTAAAGCTGATTCCCTTGCCGGGATGATTTGGTTTCTTGGTTGCGAACTTGAACGTATGGAATAATTGCTATACTTGTCTTGTCTTCCCCTCGTTATGCTGTTCTCTCTTTGTGCTTGGCATTCCCCTCAGTGGCTACTTCTATGAGCGAATTGTTACCACTTTTGTGATTTAAGTCTTTGTATTGATTTTCTCATCGCGCTTTGTATTCGACCTTGTTTGCTTTCGCGCCGGTTGTGGCAATATATGCTATTTCTGTCGCATTCTGGTTGTTTTTCTTAGTGGCTGCATTGCATATTTAAATTGGGACTACGGACAGAGATCTGGGAGCTTTCCCCCTGTACTGTATCACATATTTAAATTGGGACTACAGATAGAGATCCGGGATGTTTCCCCCTGTACTGCATCACATATTTAAATTGGGACTACAGATAGAGATCCGGGAGCTTTCCCCATATACTGCATCGCATATTTAAATTGGGACTACGGACAGAGATCCGGGAGCTTTCTCCCTGCACTGCATTGCATGACAAATTCTGAGTGGCGGACTGAGTTCCGGTAGTTTTATGATTGAGGATATTTGTATCGAAAGTTATAAATATATATATTGAAAAGTATAGCTGGAAAGCAATTATCTCTAGGAAAAGTTATGTCTAAAGAACTTCTTTTCATTTGAAAAAAACATTTGTCTTGCAGAATGATGATATTTGAAAGAGCAGTACTTGGAAAAATATATTTTGAACATCCCTTATGTTGATGATATTTGAAAGAGCAGTACTTGGGAAAATATATTTTGAACATCACGTATGTCGATGATATTTGAAAGAGCAGTACTTGGGAAAATATATTTTGAATATCACGTATTTCGATGATATTTGAAAGAGCATTACTTGGAAAAATATATTTTGAACATCACGTGTTTTGATGATATTTGAAAGTTCAGTACTTGGGAAAATATATTTTGAACATCACGTATTTTGATGATACTTAAAAGAGCAGTATTTGGGAAAGTATATTTGAATACCCCGTATTTGAAGAGACTATGTTGTAAAGATTTTTCTTTATAAAAATATATAAATATACATTCAGAGAAAGTGTGTATCAAAGAAGAAATTTCTCTATTCTGAAATGATTATATCTTTAAAGTTTTTAAAATGAACTCACGATTTAAAGGTTTTCACTCGAAGGTTTGACCAGTTTTATTGAGTTATTAGCTAAGGCCTGGCGTGAATAAATTGATGCAGTGTTGAGTTGCTAGTGTTTTTATTGGGTTGTAATTCCCTCCATTTGGATTGTATTCCTTCCATTCTCTTTGCGTATTTCAATGATGTTGTTCGTTGATCGTGATTATTGAATTTTCTTCCTTATTATTCGATCTTATCGTTAATTACATTGAGAAATATTTAGATAAATATTTTGTTTCGGTCATTTATACATCTATACCTTTTCACTTATTAGAGCGGTGGTGTCTTGACTAGTCCTCGTCACTACTTCACCGAGGTTAGTCTTGATACTTACTGGGCACCGCTGTGGTGTGCTCATACTACACTTCTGCACATTTTTGTGTGCAGCTTCAGGTTATTGTTGTTGGTAGCTGCGCAGATCGTTGCTGAGGAGACTCAAGGTAACATGTTGTTGTGTTCGCAGGCTTCGGAGCCACCTTCTTGTTTTATTTCTATTCAACTTTACTTACTTATTCCTAGACAGCTGTACTAGATTTTATAGAAAGATTTCGTAGAGCTTATGACTTGTATTTATCGAATTTTGGAAAATTGTAAACTCTGTCAAGAATTCTATTTCGAAATTTTTTAAAATTTCTTTATTATTGATGTTGTTCAGTGGAAATGTTAGGCTTACCTAGTCACTAAGATTAGGTGTCATCACGATACCCAACGGAGGAAATTTTGAGTCGTGACACCTATCCAATGATCCATCCTCATCTCTAGAAAATATTCTTTCGTTACTCCTTTGTAATAACAAATTGCTACCATTATAACAACTATTTTCTTTATGTTGAGTCCTACCCATAAATGCCAGAATTCTTTTAAATTTTTTAGTCTGAAGGATTGTTAAGTTCCCAAGCCTGTTTAAATGTAGAGATTTGTTATCAGTAACTATTTCACTCTTAGTTGCTGAGGCAGAATACATTGCATCGAAATAAGTTGCTATTTAGTGGACTCGTTTATTTGCAGAAAATGTCTGAAACCAATACAAAGAATCGAAATAAGTTGAAGTGTCTGCACATTGCTGGCAGAACATCTTTTGCTCTAATTTGCGAGGTTTGATGTTTCTCTTTCTTCTTTCTTTTTTTTTAATTAAGAACTTGCTAAC
Organism: Nicotiana knightiana; assembly: GCA_005239525.1. Lineage (NCBI taxonomy): Eukaryota > Viridiplantae > Streptophyta > Magnoliopsida > Solanales > Solanaceae > Nicotiana > Nicotiana knightiana. Next base: position 38,839 of record ML383968.1, read on the forward strand.
TTTACATGGAAAGATTCTTATACTAGATTTCATGTAACTAGGCAAAAAAGAAGGAAATGTCTGATACTTTCGATACTCTATCAAGTAAGGACATCTTTGTGGCTACAAGAAAAAGAAAACTTGACCGAGTACACAAAAGCTCATATGACAATACGATTAGTAAAATTGTAAGAAATTTCTAATTTAAAGTTTTTTGTGATTATTTATTTTTTCTTAATTAATAATTCAATTTTATTTACTTAAACTCTTTTCCGCATATGGTTTGTAGGCTGAAATGGAGATACTACAATCAAATCAAGAAGCTGAAGATGACAGTCATTCAGTTGACGCTTTTGCATCAGTCATGGGACCTGAACATCCAGGTCGCGTGAGATTGTACGGACGAGGTGTTATCAAGACTGTCTTAAAAGGGAAAATAGGGAATCTTGGATCTTCTTTTGATGCTGCTGATGAGAGGATGCAACAGAAAATAGAGGAAATGGAAGACAGGATGCAAGAAAGAATGTTGGAAAAGTTGAACGAATAAAAGGATGCTATGGAACAACATATTACAATGAACGGCGTCACACGACTTCAGTGTCTGAACCCAGAATTCCGACTTGATGCTGACATGCTAAGGTTTGTAGAAGCTTCCTCTGCACAACAAGTTGTTGTTCAACTAAACAATCGACCATCTGCCGGTAGTAACAATCAAGATCAGTACTTACTAAATGTTATACATCTTCTTCTATTTCTTCTTCTCCTCCTTCCTTGTGCTTCTTCTTTTACCACTTGTCTCTCTCGCAAAGTCTAAGTAGATTTTTTTACTTTGCCTATGGCACTTAGTCACGCAAATGAAAGAAATGAAAAGAGAATACCTAACATTTGAAATAATTGCAAAATGTATGGCTTGTGCCTTGTGGTATTTGGCACTTGATAGTGATATTTATTGTGTTGTTGACTGCCTTGTTGGCCTGTTGGTTATTGCCATTAAGTTTATTTATTGTGCTGCTCTTTATGTGTTGGCAGTTGTATTTGTTAACTGATAGTGGTATTAAATTTTTTGTTTGGAAAGTGTTTGGTTGGACTGCTGTAGTTTAATAGTTTATGATGTTTGGTAAATGTTTTGTACAAAGTTCTGTTATGTTATAGGGAGAAAGAGATGCCCATATACCAAAAATAAATTGGTATAGAAGTTTAAATAAAAAAGAAAACAAGTAGAATAATCACAACAAGTGTTCAAAGACTCTATCTTCCAACTACTGATGCAACCACTAGTGCAAATAGGTGCAAAACTGGAACTTCTAGAAATGTTGCAGAACTAATCAACAGCTACTTTCAATTAGAACTTAATCAAACCAACAACAGCTCATATCAACAGCAAAGGTACAATCAAAAACATGAACTATCAGCTTTAAATGCTTGGAGGCCTTTTGGACATGAGCTAAACCAGCGCAAGATTTAAACTATGCATTTTCTTTAAGCCATTTGCCAGGAGGGAAAGCAACAGATAAAGAGCACCATCACCTTACTTAACAAAGGGATTATGTGAAAGAGAGCACTGCTTCCCTGAGAAGATAATCTGCTTTCCTAAAATCCCTACTTTATTGCTCTAGCTCTTGACTCATATGGCCTTTCGGAATGGGGGATCCCCGTTATGCAGAACCTGTAGCTATTTAGAACTAAAAATATCAAATCACCCCTTGTGCTAACAAGTTCTCAATTGAGAACTTCACTGGTAGTTTAGGCACACTTTGAAGCCCAACATGTTTCGGCAAAATGAGTTCAAAGACTCTTAACCGAATCTTTTTGTATGATAAGACTTATTTCCAACCTGAGAAATGACTACCTCATTTATTTAGTTTGCATGGCTCGAACCTTGACTTGAGTCACAAGTCCCTCAGTTTTGCCACTTGAACTAAGCCCTGGGGGCTTATTTATTTATTTTGGAAAAAGAATTTAAAAAAATGAACACCCTTGATTCTGTGTTAATTTAGATTATGTTGAATTATATCAAATCCATTTTTGGTTTTGAAACGAGTAGTTCTCTTGAAGAGTAACATCTTTATTCATCCTCTTTTTTATGTGGAGTAGATCAAGAAATGGAAGAAGATGATGGAAGTGAAGAACTAGACCTTACTTGAGATAAATTTTGAATTGCTATAGATGAATGTTCTATAGGAATATTTTGTTATCAACATTTTTGAAACTTACTCTCTTGAAATGTATTAAACTTATGCATTTGGGGTAGAACATTTTCTTTATGGATATTATTTGCTTGATGGATAATTTATATTATTAATAGTTTCATTTTATGATTTATTTAAATTTTAGTGTTATTATAATTTATTATATATATAAATATTTATTTATAACATGGGCTACATTTTTGTTTCAACTGAACTGTTACAATAGCTTAACAGAACTGTTGCAATAGGACACAAAATGACGTTCTATTATACAATGCAAACCGTTGCAATAGATCATATAAACTGTTCCAAAATGATCTATAAATTGTTCCAATACAAATATAACCATTACGATAGCTTAAACAAACCGTTGTTATATCCATACATTACCGTAACAATAACTTACATAAGTGTTTCATTAAATAGTATGATCATGGTTAAGAACCATTTTATATAAGCAATATAGTAACGGTTTTAAACCGTTCCAATTGAAAAAAATAATCGTTCCAACAGAGAAAGGGAATACTGTTGCGATAAAAGTATCTATAGTCACGGCGATGCAAAACCGTTGCAAGAACTGTTCCTCTAGACCTATGGGCACGCGGGCTGATGGAACGAACCGTAAACCGCTCCCATATCTCTATGGCAACAGTTAGACAGTCTATGGGAACGGTTTTCCAACCGTTACCGTAGGCCAATTTTTCTGTAGTGGGAGATAATAATAACAAATTACAAAATTTGTTTACTAAAAGGTCAACTTATCAGAAAAAATTAAAGCATTTTGTTCATATTAGTAAATATCCTATTAATTCATCCATCACAGATAAATGAAAAGTGAGAATAAATTCCATAACAACAACTATAAGAACTTGAAAAGCTGTAATTTTTGTCTTAAACTCACACCCGCACCCGTACTCGTACTCGTACCCGCACCTGCACCCCCAAAATTATTTATTTTTTATTTTAACCCCTCCCCCGTACCTGCATATTTACAATGTCACACCGTCCCGCATATACCTAAATCCGTACCGGCATATTATCATCCCTACATAATATCATAAAGTATCTCTTCTTCGCTCCCTCTTATATGTCTTTACGGTATAGAAAATGAGGAGTTTAATATTGCTCAACCACTAAAACAATATTTTATAATCACTTTAACACAATGTCATATAATAAAAGCAGAAAACTTTAGGGAATAATCAAGTTATAACATAGTTGGCCTGATCTCCATATTGGTAATATTTCTCTGGCCATCCCCTTCCTCCTTACACAAACCGGTCAGATTCAATCTATATTTTTTCAAGTTAGTATATATGGACTATACACTATTATACATATATTATATATGTATTTTACATATATTATATTTATATTAATTATTTTTAGCTTAAGAGATTAGGTGGGCAGCAATTCTTTATAAAACTATTTTGAAATCTGGGAAACTAAAATTTACTTATTTCCTATCAATTAAAATTGCATTTATGAAGAATTATTTGTATATTGGACCCCAAAAAAGCATTTTTATACGACATTTTGAAACAGTCTATATATATATAAGGGGGCGACTAAGGGTATGTTTTGTATGAAAAAAAATATTTTCGGAAAATATTTTTCAATTTTTCCATGTTTGGTTGGCTTTAAATATTTTGAAAAATATTTTTTAAAACTCTCTTCTAACCTTCCTCCATTGCCAAACCCCTGCCAACCTACTCCCACCACACCCCACC